>VDFB02029171.1:114232-242989 GCA_007258455.2 Sequoia sempervirens
AATAACAAAATACCAAGGACACTCAAGATTAGCTAAAAGAAAGTGGTTCAACTTAAAGGAATGCAAATAAAATGAAACACAAAATATTTTTACCTCCCTTTGTTGTTGATACCTCTTTGATTGGCCCCGTTTCGATTGGCTGTGTGCTCCTTAGATGATGGATTGAATGACTAAAATGCAAGCTTCAATATGCAAAATGATGAACAAAGATGGTGGAATGATTGAAAAAGGCTTGAAGATTCAAATGGACAGCATGTAGTTATGAGAGTGCAAAGTGTTGAGAATGCAAATTGGCAGCATAATGGTGCAAGATGGCTAAGTGTTGGAAATTCCCTTGAGAAGGGTGGGTATTTATAGAGATTTTGAATTCTCTGTAGAATTCAAGGGTCAAGATTGCTCAACAAGGCCAAGATGAAGGGCTATACCGGGTTGAGAACCCACAAGCCCCTCACATCTTGACATGTGGAGGTGAAGTGGCCAAGGGGTGGATGAGATGGAAATGAGTTGTCAAAAAGGTACATGAGGTGGAAAAGGACATGCACCTTGGGGGATGAGAGGATTTCCACAAAAAGGGATTTCTTGTCCCCAAGTGGGAGTGAAAAGGGACATTTGAGAAATTTTAGGATTCCTCAAAAATCTACATGGGAAAAGGAAAGGTGGTTGGGGATATAAATGTGAATTAAAAATTCACTTTCATAAGATGATCTAGAGGATAAAAGATGGGCTCCAAAAAGGTGGGACTTGGTCACATGTGGAGATTGTGACAAGTCCAAGGTTGGTCACATGTGGAGATTGTGACAAGTCCAAGGCTTCTAGAAGCCTTGGAAGGATGAAATGTGAATTAAAAATTCACATATAAAGGAGGGGAATCTAGGACAAATAAAAAAGAATTAAAAATTCCTTGGAGAATGATTAGGCTTAATTAATCAGTAATTAGAGGAAATTAGGGGTTAATTAGGATTAGAAGCCAACTTGCAAAAGTTGAGGATGTGACACATCCTAATCAAGGATTAGGCATGTGCACATCCTTAATGAAGAGATTAGGAAATGGATTAGGATTAGATGAAAATGACATGTGAAGAATTAAATAAATGTAATATTTATTTAATTTTTTTGATGAAGAGGGGATTAAGGAGGGTAAGGTATTTAATTATTAATTAAATACCTTAGGGATTTGACAGAATTAAAAATATTAATTAATAATAGTAATATTACTTAATTAACTCGGATAAGAGGATGAAAAGACGAAAAGTGATAAATTTGGATAAATTAAGTGTCCAAATTTGGATGTCTACACTTGGTAGAACAATTTCTCGTACCAACTTTCAAAATCTCAGAATATGAATTTGCGTGTGTCATTATTGGTCTTGGATCCCTATGGTATCATGATATATTCACCTACTTGAGCAAAGGAACCCTCCCATCCAATATCACCTCCAACCTTAAAAATACATTTGTTAAGAAGGCATCCCAATTCGTGATCCTAGGTGATACCTTATATCGTTGAAGCATTGAGGGGACATTATTACGATGCCTTAACGAAGAAGAATAGCAGTTCAATGGAAAATACAAATCCCTAATCATAGGTCTAAGGATAGCAGTTCAATGGAAAATACAAGAGTTGAAAGTTTATGGAGACTCACAACTGGTTATCAACGAAGTCAATGACGACTACCAAACCAATGATGAAAAGCTTACTCCTTACAAGAAGATGGTAGAGAGTCTCAAGGACCTTTTCATAGATATAACTATTGAGAAAATTCCTTGCATGGACAACCAAGTAGCAGATGCTATGACAACATTTGGATTGTTGTTAGACATGTCGCACAATGTCCTTCAGTGCAAATTCTTGGTAGAACAACTTCTCATACCAACTTTCAAAATCTCAAAATATGAATTTGTGTGTGTCATCATTGGTCCTAGATCCCCGTGTTATCATGATATATTCACCTACTTGAGCAAAGGAACCCTCCCATCCAATATCACCTCCAACCTTAAAAAGACATTTGTTAAGAAGGCATCTTGATTCGTGATCCTAGGTGATACCTTATACCGTTGAAGCATCGAGGGGACATTATTACGATGCCTTAACCAACGAGAATCCTTGACCACTTTAACAAAAGTCCATGATGGCATATGTGGTTCCCATTCTAGTGGTATGACCTTATCTAAGAAATTATTGAGGATGGGGTACTACTGGCCAACCATGGAAAGAGAATCCCATTAGTATGTGCAAAAGTGTGTCTAGTGTCAAGATCATGGAGATCTAATTCATGCTCCAGCTCATGAGTTGCAACCAATGATCACACCTTGACCTTTCTTAGAGTGGGGGCTTGACCTCATAGGAAATATTAATCCCACCTCATTTAATGGCCAAAAGTTTACCATAATAGCCACTGAGTACTTTACCAATTGGGTTGAAGCCATTCCTATGACCTACATAACGGGGAAATAATTACTAAGTTTATCCTGAATTATCTAATATGTTGTTATGGTGTTCCATAAGCCCTTATCTCATACAACAGAACACCCTTCAAGAATCAGGATGTGAAAGAGCTATGTTAAATATTTAACATCCAACACCGATTCTCTACCCCATATTACCCTAGGGAAATGGTCAAGATGAGGTTACAAACAAGACCATTCTGAAGATCCTAAAGAAAACAGTCAATAAAGCTAGCTGTGACTAACATCTATAGTTAAATCCCACTCTCTGGGCCTATCGAACCAGTATTTGCATGCCTATAGGTGCAACCTCATTCTCCTTGGTCTATGGATCAGAAGCCATCCTACCTATTGAGGTTGAGCTTCCATTACTGTGAGTGTCACTACAAAATCTGATCACTAATGAAGAGTACAGAGTATCCCAACTAAATGAGCTAGAATTCTTGGATGAACATTGTCTTGATGCCCTTAATCACTTACAAGTATATCAAAATTGATTGAAATAAATCTATAATAGGAAGATCAAGAATCGGTCTTTCCAAGTAGGGGATCTTGTCCTAAAGCATAATCATAAGAATCTTTTAGAACAAGACAATAAAGGAAAGTTTGAGTCTAACCGGTTAGGTCCCTTTGTTATCACAACAAGCTATGGATCAGGAGCATACCAATTATCAATGCTTGAAGGTGAACCCTTACAGGAACTGACCAACATCTTGCATCTTAAAAAAAATTATGCTTAAGATTGAAGGGTGTAAATCTAAAAAAAAAAAAAAATCAAAAATCCAAAAAAATGAGAAAAAGGATTGAAAAAAGTAAAGAAAAACAATCGTCCTCCAGTGAAAATCACTTCGATGGAACTTTGGGCAAGTACCTTGATAAAAACTTGGAAAACAAGTGCCTTTGTGTAAATAAATCACTTCCATCTATTCCTAGGCTCTTTATCCTATCATTCCATCCATCTATCAAATCATTCATCCTATTTATCCATCGCCCATCTATGTTTGCATCATAGCTTGATATAGAGAAGTATTGCATCCCCTTTAGTACTACTTGACATATTTCTAAGGTCATCTTGTCCTGTCTATATCGAGGTAGTCTATCACATAAACATTGGGGGCAATTCATTCTAGATAAGATTGAGTTCTTGTATATCTTAAGGCTATTGGAAATCTCATCAAAAATCCTAAAAACATTCATAAAACATTTGCAAAATCTTGTATAGCCGAAAATATAAAACATCAAAATTCCTGTACAACTAAAATCCAAAAACAAAACCATGTTGAACTATGAGTCTCTGAGGTTGAACGTAGGCATAACCATCATCGATGTGCCCCTGAGACACTCTAGGTTAGTCGTTTAGGAGTTCGTCATAATAAATTGGTAATCCATCAACTGTTCATATTTCATTGTTAATAAGTTGAGTCGATCGAACTACATGGTCTCTGTGTGTATAACATAGCCAAGGCTCATATTTGATCAGCCCCCAAGGCCCCTCGAATAGGTCTTTTAGGTTAGGTTCTTGGTCAAAACTTGGGAAACCCCTATACATTCAAATATCAAAAAAGCCTTAAACATTTGTAAAAATATTAGAAAAACCCTAAACATCAAAAAATCAAAAAAGCCCAAAAACATTAGAAAACATTCAAAAGACCTAAAAAACATCAAATATCTTAGAGAAAACCCTAAACAGTCTCAAATAATATGAAAAACAAAACATTCACATACACTTTCAGAAAGACAAGAACAACCTCATAATATTTTCAAAATAGCAAAAACTTTGAAATATTCCAAAAAACCATCCATCCCATCTTGTTTTCACATGCAATAAACCTTCACCCATAATAAATCAATCGTCACCTTCAACCTTTGGAAAAACAAATAGAAAGCAACTATCACAAGTCATAAAGTGAAAACCTAAGTGTCGGAATCTAAAGTCTAGATCATAGGTAAACGAGTTAGTGAATTTTGTATCAACTTATCAAACACCTCATCATAATCAAAACATTTGATTAACATGTCCTAGGATGCATCCTTCCTGTGATGGACATCAACACCAGAAATCACCTTAGCAAAAATAAACTAGCAAGAGATATAGTTAACACTGATTGTTTATCTTTGATCTTTTCTTATGATTTATCTTATTGACCCATTCTGAGGACCTCTCGATGATATCTAAACAATTTAGAGAGAAAGGAATGGGGCATCGATCATTATCTTTCATTTTTTGTGCTTGTGGGTATTCTTGTAAAATAATCAAATGGCACATACTCGCTTAGTTGTGTGTAGGGAAGTTATTTGGAGTAGATTTTTGACTATTGCGTATGCTTTGGTCCAAGATATTTTGAACTAGTAAACTACATTTTGACGAGGTTTTTTGTATGTCAGGATGCGAACAAGAATTATCCTATCTGTTGGTGGAGTCAAAGTCCATTACACTAGATACAATACCATCCTAGTCATCAATACCATGATGCATCATGTCTATGTGTTATATCAAAAATAAGGAATGACAAAAAATCCCAATCCCAAGATATGAGAAAATCATTGTCATCATTCATCTCTCATCACCATCTCTAATAAAGTATCATTGGATCAAGGACTTTTTGGACTTTATCATCAAAATCAATGGTTAAATCATTCATCTTATTTCTTCTATCTTCTCTCTGTGCTAACCTGGTATCATTACAGTCAACAAAAACATCATCAATGCATCCATCCTGCATCCACAAATCATCAACATGCATACATATCAAATATCATAAAAATACATCACACTATCATGAACATTTGCATTATCCATACATACATCCACATGCATACATCATCATCTCATAAATTGCATTAAAAGTACATAAAAATAAATTCATCCATACATCCTGCCTAAGCATATCATATCATTTGCATATCATAGCATCCATCCCATAACATGCCATAAAAAGATACTGAAAAATAAGTGCATCCATCCATTTCATTGCATATCATTACATCACTGCATATCACATATCACATAAATAAAAGAAGTGCATCCATACATAAGCATATCGTATCACATCACATCATATCAAATGCATCCATACATTCACAAAGCATGAAATAAAGAACATATCACATATCAAATCTAGATCATTTCATATATATATCAAAAAATGATGACAGTCATGATACAATATCTGAATCAGTGTATGTATATCAATAAAAAATACAATATCCATGAGGCTATAAAAAAGGAGCCCATGAATGTATATTTATATGAATGAATCGGGCAAATAATAAAAAAAGTGTCTACACAGGTAGGCTAGCCCTGGTGGCTACTCGTCTCACCCCTAACTTATGGTTGATCCTCAGCTCTAGGTGGTGCTCCACTCCACTATGAAAAATTAGGTTGTCGCATACCTTGAGGAACATCATGATGATAGTACATATGGTAATATGTGGCCTTAGTGACTTCCTCCCTATATAACCGAGTATATATAGTCTGACGTTGTGATGTAGCTATCATTGCCTCCAACTATTATCTACACTTAATCTCCTAGGATAGTTGTATGTCTAGTTGTTGTCACAATTGGACATCCTGATCTATCTGCATAGTCATGGCCTCTAATTGTTGCTATAACTAATCCCACTCAGCTTATAGTTGATCCCTCTCAACTCTAAGGGTCGCAATCTTCCCATCTTGTGGATCTGGCTATTGTAGAGGTGGAGGAGGTGGTGGTGCCCCCATAACCTATTTATCATGCTACCCTGGCTGATGCCCTAGGTCTTGATGATCTTGATCTTGCTAATGCTACTGGTGCCCATCACCTGGCACCTAATCTTGTCCCCGACCTTGACTCCCATCCTTTCCTCCATCCATGCTGCCATCTTAGCCTTAGCCTCTACCTCTACCTCTAGGGTATGCCCCCATTGGATATGTCAAGTGTGTGGGTGGCCTAAACCATGCATCATAGGCTAGAGTGGTTCCCACATCTGGGAGACCTTGATCATATGCCCACAACTATGGGATAAGTTGCCTAAAATCATTGATCACCACAAAAAGTTCAATCTGGCCCCCCTAATGAACCTCTCTTTGTAACCTAGCAAAAATAGCAGTATAGACATCTACTGGCATATCCTGTACCTCCCCAAACTGCCAAACATTACGGTCAGGGAGGTATCACTCAATAATAGTGTGCTCTTAGCCTTGTATGTAATAAGTCTATTTGGAAAAATCCAGCTACTCCTAATCATCATACCACCATGGATTTTGTAGCCATGACCTCCATCTGAACACCATCATGCCATCAATGACACAATGCCAATATGGAAAACTTATGGTGCTCGTGTGTTGTAATGTCATTGTCACTGCATATCCAAAAAGTGATAGGCTCATCCTCATGAATATTAGCTAGAACAACCAAGGGCCTCAACACTGCAATATGCTCATATGCCCATATGTGAAGCAGAGTCACACCTGCCTCGATGCTCCTACCCTCTCAGTAGATGACCTTGTGCATATTATGGTACAAGGAGGCAAGGATAACTAAACCCCAGGCATACATAACATCCCTTTGGATCATACCCTCCCATGCTAACTAAAACCTCTACCCCATTAGTCTAAGGAAACAACGCCACAAATCAAGGCTGTAACGAGCAATTTGAATGTGTCCACTTGACCTTGGAAGAAATCCAAATCAATTTGGGAGCTAACTAGAACAACCAAACATTTGTGTAAAAGAGAGAGACATACATCTCCCTCGACATCTAGGTCATATATCACGCGCTCACCATGAATTGACAATTGTAGTATGTGCCACATGTCCTCAAGTGAGACGGTTGCCTCCCCAGTGGGCAAGTAAAAAGAAGAGGTCTTGTTGTGCCACCTCTTGACCAACGTTGTCATCAAAGCAAGATGGGTCCTGATCTTAGGCATAAAAGCAATGAATCCTATCCTTAACCTCCTGAGTCGCTTCACCTCCAAGTCATCAAAGTATCTCGTTGTAGCCAAAATTTTGTATCGATGCTCCCACAACATCAGTGGTGGAGGATCCTCTTGCACGCATCACGCACACAACATTAATTTACCGAAAATTCAAAAAAATAATAAAAATTTAAGACTTTGCACCCAAAACATCAAATGAATAATTGAAACAAATAGCATCACTGATTTTAGGGTGAGTCGCTATATCAATTTTTGGGGTGTGTTGCCAATTTGACAACACACGTCTCTACACTCAATAGTGAATTGGTATTGGGGTGCGTCGCCATTTGTTACATGTGTCACCCATCGCTTTTGAGCGACACTGAACTTAAAAAGCCCATGCATTGCTATATTACCTCGATGACCCCCTAATCAAATGCATCACTAAATTAAAAAATTGAGGTGTACACCTCAATAGAGGGTGTGTCGCTATAAAATCAATAATGATGCTTCAAAAGCGTCACTATACAACAACACACCTATCGAACTAACTTGGACACCCTATTAAATGCACTTAAAAGTGAAAATTAAGAGAGGTTTCGAGTCACATACCTGGGGTCCTACGTCTACATGCCGCTAGTACTCTTGAACTCAATCCAAAAGATGAAGAGGGAGCACATGGTGAGCCATTTCACTGGGGTATCAGAGCTCAAAATGCAAAAATCTCTAAGGTGTGTAGGCACAAATGATTTGAAAGTGACCCTTCATCACCTATTTAAGCCTAAAAATTAGGGTTTTTTGCCCTAATTTCAGCCAAAAGCTAGGATTTTTCACCAATTTCACCAATCTTGCAAAACTGAATCTTATTTTGCTCCATTTTTTACGTTTTTGGCATGATTTTTTTGCATTTCAAAACCTTTTCGAGCCCTTGAGGGAATATTTTACCTTTGTTGAGAAATCAACCCAAAATTCAAAATTTTCATCTGATTTCTCGAGGGGGTAGGGAACTAGCTTATTCCTTCCGTTGGGGTAATAGTGGGGCATCCAAATTTTTTTATTTTATTCTTAATTTAAGCAACATTTTTAATCTGAAGGGTGTTAGTCTTTGAACCAACGTAACATGTACCTTGCTTCAAAAAGGGGCAAAATGTAGAAACTTAAAGATGTCCTGAATGATATCATGCACTCAAATAAGATATACTAACATCATTTTGTCCTCAAATCCATATTTTTTTTGCTTAATTAATTAAATTAACCTAGCTATTTAATTAATTACATCATTTTCATCTATTAACTTAATTAACCTAATTAGGTTAATTCACCCCCTTCCAAGCTAACATTTCATCCTATTAAATTAAATACACCAAGTTATTTAATTTAAATCCCTAAATCTTCTTATTTAATTAAATAACCCTAAGTTATTTAATTAAATATCATTTCACTTTCCCCCTTTTCATTAAATCACGTTATTTAATGAATATCATGAAGAACCCCTAATTGCATAATTAAACCTTTGTTTAATTATCAATTACTAATAAATCTAATTCTCCACACTTGCAAGGGAATATTTCAAGGGAATATTCCTTCTTTGCACATTCCTCCAAAAGAAATATAATTCCCAAGGAATATTCCTTCCCCTTTTGCACATTAAAACTTTGTTTTAATTTGCTAAAATATCTATTTTCCTCACCCATGAGAATATTCCAAAGAATATTCTCTTTCTCCACCCATTTGAAACAAAGGAATATTCTCCTTCATAACAAACTTACAAGAGTTCTTCTGTAAGTTAAAAGTGTGTTTGTTTGAAGGAATATGAACCCTTGATTCTTTCCTTGATTCACATGATTATTGATTCTCATCCATTGATGAAAATCCATGATCCATGTATCATCTTTCCTCCATCCTTGACCATTGATTAACCTTTTTAATCTTAACCCTTCATTTCTTATTTGTCCTCCTATAAATAGGTCACTATTTGGAGACAAATGGATCCATCTTTTAACAACAAACTTATGCTGTTAAAATCACTCTCACTTGCAATCATATTTAACATCATTTTAGCTTAATTTACTTGCATATTAGCTTAGCTTCCATTAATGGCTTCCATGATAACATAAATGCATCCATTTAGTATTGTGTAATTAGGGTTTCAATCTTTTTAGCTTAAAATCCATTTAGATTAGCTTTGCATACACCCATATCAATAATCTTAGTCTACATCATGTTAAAATAGCTTGCATCATGTTAATTTATCATTTAAATCATGTTTCATCACACATATTTCATCAGTTTCGTTGATTCTCTTCAATAGAATCGATCAAAATAGGCTCATTTATCCATGGGATTGGGAAAGGGTCACCATTCCACATCAATGTGACACCGATCCCTCAATAGGATGAGTTTCAATGGATTAGAATAGGTGTTTTTGAAGCTTTCGTGATTTAGAATGTTATTTTTAATGGATTAATAGTTTAGTTTTTATTGATTGATCTTATTGAACTGGTGTTTAGTGGCATAACTACGCTTTGAATCCTCATGGATCAAGTATAGTTGGCCCATACTAATTTTTCGGTCACAAGACCCATGCCCCCTCATAAAATTTTTAGAATTTTTTTTTGATAAGTTGACTTAATGGCATTGACAATAAAAGAAATTAATTTGGGACCCTCAAGACATCAAAAAATGGTTTAAACTTCAACATTTGACACTGCCAGTTATGAAGGTTTGCAAAATCCCACTTTTAGAAAGGTATAAATGGGCCTAGGGTTGCCAAAAATAGTCATTTGTGCATTTCGAGTTGAGTGAATAAGGAGATTGAGTGCAAACCCTAGTTGAGAACTCCATTTTTGGGATCATCCTGATATTGTATTGTGACATCATTTTTTTGATATATATATGCGAGATGTGTGACGTTGACAATGATTATGCAATGTGTTTATTTATTATGCATGCTTCTATATGGTAGATGATGATATGATGATGTTATGAATTTATGAGATGATTCTATATGATTATGCATTGCTATATGGTTTAATGTATTATGGATGTTGATTTATGTTTTATGCTCATGTATGCTTTTCTATTTTATGATGTATGGATGATGCATTTGATATGTTGTACTGCATGTATGATGACTCTATGTGGTTATGACATTTATGTGAATGTTTAATGTGATGTATGACTTGTTATCCTATGGATGTTAAATGATGTAATGTAATGTGAATGATGTATGCAAATGCTATGACATGGATGCGTTTATGATTTATGTAAATGCAATGATACAAAAATGTATATGATGTATGCAAATGTAATGGTAATGGTATGTATATGAGATGCGATGATTATGTATGAGAATGTATGCAATGCAAGATGATGTTATAATGACCTAATATGAAATACCTATATGGATGTATGCATGTATGTATGTATGACAATGCTTTCTATATTTTTGTATTTTCAAATGTAATATGAATTCCCTAAGATGTTTATGATGATGCCTATCATGCTTTATGATGCCTATACACTTATAACATGATTATGTAGGATATTTTTGTGTGTCATAGTGCTATCATAATGATTTTGGAAAAGAAGGGGTGAAAGTGCGAAGGAGATGGATGTTAGCATGGAGAAGATGAATGTTAGTGTGGGGTTAGTAAAAATGATAAGGGATGAACATTCGTGCCTTAGTAGATGTCAACTTGCATGTTTATCATCATCGGGAATCAAACTTGTAGCAAGTGGATCACAAACACCATGGTACATGACATAGACCAAGGTGTGCAATGTTATCACTTGCAAAAGACAAACAGTCAAAAATACATGCCAAAAGACAAGGAATACCATGAATCGTACTAAGGACCCAATTTCCCTAGTAATTTTGTCAAGACAAACCACAAGTAGCAATCAAAATAAAAGAGATCATGATCCATCATTTCCCCTCTAAATCCTTCATAGGACCTCCTCAAGGTAGTTAATAACATGATGCAGGACAAATAAAAAAGATAGACCAACTAGACCAACAAAGTCAATAACCATTTAGATTAGTTGTTAGAGTTTATTTGATGATAAGAGTGATGTGATTGATTGACGAGTTTGATTGATAGATTGACCGGATTGACCAATTGATAAATTTTCTTGTTTGATAAAGTTGATTGTATAACCAATTGTTCAACTAGATTGAATGACCAAGATTAATTAAATGACTAGTTTGAGTGACCAATAGGACCAATTGACAATATTTATTGATTAATCGATCAATTTATATTTTTGACCATGTTGCAAAATTGATTGACCATTATTGATTATGCCTGGTTTCAAAAAAGATATGTCTTGTATAAGGAAAAAATAATTGACTGATTGATGGATTGATTTGTTTGACCACACCTGGTTTCAGGAAGGACATATCTTGTTTAAGGAAAATGATGAGATTGACCAATTTTACCAATGTCCTAATTCAAGAAGGATGCATCCTAAATAGGAAAAAGTGATAAGATCAATGACTTGACAAGCATTGATGATTAGAAAATTGATTGATTTGGGTTAAAGACCAATGATATAGTTGATTTCTTGGTTCGAATTTTGATTTAGATGTTCAATTGCATGAAGAAAAAAGATCTAGATAGACTCGACAAACTCTAAAGGACCGACCTAGGGCCTCGGGGGCTCATTGATTGATGGCCTTTCCCACGTTATACACATAGAGACCTTGTAGTTCGACAACGCTAATTAAAATTGATATGACTTGACAAAACCCTAAGAGACTGGCCTAGTACCTCAAGGGCTCATCAAAAGATGGCCTTGCTTATGTAGCAATGGACAGTTTCAACATAGTTCGACCAGACTGACACATAAAAACTCTAACTCTAACTTTGGAATTTGGAATTTTGATGTTTTAAGATTATTATTTTTGGATTTTTTATGGTTTATGATTTTTTTTGGAATTTTTTATGTTTTAAGATTTTTTTGGATTTTTGATGTTTTATGATTTTTTGGATTTTGATGTTTTATGTTTTTGGGATTTTATGATTTTTTTGGATTTTTGATGTTTTATGTTTTTTTTTGGATTTTTGATGTTTTATGATTTTTTTGGGTTTTCAATGTTTTATGAGTTTTTTTGGATTTTTGATGTTTTATGATTTTTTTGGATTTTTGATGTTTTATGAGTTGATACCATGTGTAGGATCCCATGAAGACATAAATTAAGGAATTTCCCCCAGTTAAGTATAAGACCAACTTATTATGCGCAAGGGGATTGATGGATGTAAAGGATGATCATGAAAGCAGATGATGCTAAATGTCAATGGTTCTTAGGCCATGGAAAGAATGAAAAATATTTATTATGGATGAATGATATGTGCGAATGGATAGACGAAAGATAGAAAGCCAGATAGAGTGATAATAGATGATGGAGCATAGACTAACTATACATGATGCCTATTTTCCAGGTTTTCACCATGGTACTTATCCAAAGTGCCATCAAAGTGGTTTTCACTTTTGGATGAATTATTTCTCTTTACTAATTTTTTGATTTTCCATTTTTGATGCCTATTTGCCAAGTTTTCATTAGGGTGACTATTTTTTTGTGTTTTTTGACTTTTTGAAAGGGATACTCTGAAGGCTAGGTGTAATATTTGTGAAGATACATGCTATTGATGGGTTCATACAATGGTTCACCTTCAAGAGTAGACAACTGATAAGCCCCAGATCCATATGTTGATGTTATGATGTAGGGACCCAACCAATTTGGAACATAGCTGTATGACCATGCTAGAAGAAAGGATCTGATTTGAATGAAGAGTGTGAATGATGGATACATAGGATGATTGATGTGGCAGAGAAGAGAGCTAGGGTATGATTCCTAATGTGCACACTACATGGCTCATTAGGCTTCACACGAAAAGGAGTTTGGGCAACTAGTGAGTTACAACACATGCAAGGGTCGTCGTCAAAGGTCTATTGAGAAACATCACTAAGAGAGATGGAATGATGTGATGGATGTGCATATATGAATGGATATGGAAGAGTGTATAGAATGGTGTATGAAAGTGAAGAATTTGGACCAACAAATTCTTCTTTCAACATATTTTTTTGATAGATGCCCCCAATTATTTTTTATGAAGAGGAGTAGCTAGAGATCAATTCTTTCTTACTTTCATCCTTTTGATAGATGCCCACAATTATTTTTGATGAAGAGTCATAATTTTTATTGCTTTTATTCTCAACTTTTATTTTTATCTTTGACTTGTCCAAAAGCTTTTGATTTTGTCTAAAGGACTTCTCTTGATATTTCTTTCTTTGCATTATTTCTTTTGATTATGGATTTCCATATGAAAACAACACTTTTACTTTTTCTTCTTGAGCTATATCCTTGTTATTTTCTTGAGGTGACACTTGTTGATCCATATCTATGAGGTGGATGGATGTGGGTGGGATGTATGATTTAGATGAGATGGTAGGAATGTTTGATTCATGAAAAAGCTCAGTGATGCACTCGATAGATTCTTCGAAACTATATTTTTAGTACTATTAATATCAAGTGAAGCATGCACATATTTAATGAGTTGGCAAGAAGACTTAGTTAAGGAAAGAACCATCAAATGGAGAGGGATGATCATGAACATTCTCAATAGGATCATGAGAAGATATGGTGAAGATGAAGGTATCATTGTAACATGCCAACCCTTCACTGAAGTAAATTTTCCTAAGTTTTCACTTTGCGAGTAAATAAACTATGTAACAAGTCATTGCAATAAAAAAATTATTTTCTTTATTGATAACAATTGAGCATGGATGTCATAATAATAAATAACAAGGATTCCATTTCAATATAATAATTTCACAAATTACAATATTCCAAGAATGTACACAATTACATACATAGCTCAACTGAGCTTCAGAGTACTAGATATAGATGGTCTAGGATCTTCCTTTAAAAATCTTGGTCTTTTGTCCCCTACTGAGGAGGAGTAGCATCACTCAAGCACTTTTCTGCCAACCATAGACTCATATGTGGTCCCCTATGGCCCTACCCTTTGACGAAGAGATTGGTTGAGTAACCCCGTATGACAAACCACATTGAGCCTAGTGTTGTGCCCTAGATGATTAGAACTTGTAACCCTACAATCTACAACTAGCATGTACTACATGGACATGGTGAACTAATAGTGGATCCAAAGGCAATCACACTACTTTGGCCAAAGTGTTCTCACTCAGTACTTCAAGTGAAGGTCAATATTTAATTACACTACTTTAAGCTTATTTTGACTTAAGGCCACTATAAATATGCATAGGTAATCCCTCCCATGCGAAAAATCTTACCCCAAAATTAACCTATCCCCTATTATACAAATTCTAGAGTATTTCTACACATAAAGCAAATTCACAAGTTCCCTCCCTTCAATGGACAACAATCTCAAGAGTAATCCCACTAGCTATCTAGTATAATTAAATAACTTAGCTATGAGCAACCCTTGAGCTACCCTTGTTTAATCACATTCAGTAATTCACAAATAGTATAAATAACTTCTACTTTCTTTCAAAGCAAATACCATTTCCCCCTAAATGCAAGTATTCACAATAAACTAAATAAAACACTCAACAATCAATCATTCATAAGCAAAGACAAATAAAGGAAGATTATCCTCATGCTTGTAATTCGCTTGTCCAATTAATTGGCTGCAACTTAGCTTTTCCACAACAACTAGCTTAGCTTTAATATCTCGAATAAAACCACAATAACCTCTATCTCACAAGTTGATAATATACTTCTCTCAATATGATAACATACTCTTACCAATACTCAAAGCTCTTTGTCAATATATAGCAGAATAAAGTAGATAAGAAATGCAAATAGAATACAAAAGATTGCTTAAGGATTGCTTCCCAAATGAAAGCTCAATCTCTCTATTTATACAACAGATTGGAGATCACTCAACCTACAGAAAAGGCATGAGTTTTGACAACAAAATTCATTCACATTGACTCACTCATTTTATCAAAATGGTGGCAGCAAGTTGAGAGTGTACTCAGCAAACTAAAGCTACAAATCACCCTCAATACTTGATAGCAACACAAGACCATTTCAAAACAAGACATGGTAAAAAAAAAGGTGTTTGAATTGCTCATAAAACATACTTCTACAACAAACAGACTTCATAAGGTGGTGCCAAAGCAAGCAACAATATGCCACAAAAGTATGTATATATTTGATATACAAATGAATACAAACAAGATAACAATCACATAATAATAACAATATATATCAATTGTGTGTGTATATATATATGCCTCTATGTACATGTATACGTATGTATACATATATTGATACATTTGTATGGGCATGTCTATTTTCCATCATATGCGTGTATTGATACATATATACATATGGATTTATGTATCTATCATATGCATACATATATGTAAACACTCGATTACACAACAAAGTCATACACAATTACTATTGTATTGATAATCTCCTACATGTGATATATCTATACATATACATATGTGTGTTGTTAAGTTCATTTGATAGTTCCATGTGTATAAGCAACTCATGCATAAGTGTGCATGAGTACATCTACCTATGTACACTCATGTATGTGTTCCTTCATGTGTATGGTCTATCATCGTCACACATATGTGTGAATATATATATTTCACGTATCCAGTCAATTCATCAATACGAGCATATTAATATAGGGAAGAACTCATAAACTCCAAACATATATCATCATCCAATAATGCACTCAAAAGTAACAAGACCCTTACTAATGCAGAAACATCAAACTAAGGATGACTTACCAATTTCCCACATAATAACTCGACCCAATTATTCTACTATGAGTGTGTGAAAGCTCAAATAGGTTACGTTACTGGTTACTCGACCAAGACCTTCTCCTAAGTGATACTTCCCCTTCACTTGGAGGAATTGAACATATACCTACATCCACTAACATATGCCCAAGGTAGTCAACTATTCAACAAAATATACATTACACATAATACATCTCCAAAGTTAGAATACTAATTCAATAACCATCCATTTCACATATATGCATTACTTTTTATAACACTAAATGAAATAACATTCATTCATAATGCATTGATAACAAAGTGCAAGCACAATTTATTCACCATCAGAATTCATATTACATTCACATTTAACCCCACATAGTAATAGTAAATAGTAATTACATAATTGGGGTATAACATACTCCCCCCTTGTGAATCATCATCCCCAGTGATTTTATGTAGCAACATAAAACAAATCAAAAAAACCACATATTGTTTTTCAATTATTATCAAACACATCTAAAACATGAGGAAACTTTTGTTGAATCTCAACATAGTCCTCCCAAGTGGCTAAGTCTTTTGCATACTAGTCCCACTAGAATTTGTATTGCAGAACCTCCCTGTTACACAAGTGAAGCTTACATGTTTTGAGCACCTTGATGAGCTTGAGAGTTACCACTCTGGGGTCCTATACCTATAAAGCACTCCAATCGATCAGATGATTATCACCTGGTATATACTTCTTAAGGTAGGACACATGGAAGACCTTATGCATTCTAGAAAGAGCTGGTGGCAACACAATTAGATAATCTATTGGATTCACTTCCTTAATAATCTCAAAAGGTCCTACATATCGCAGGGCTAACTTGGAAGATTTCCCAAATTAAATGGAGCTCTTGTGAGGTTTCACTCTCAAAAGAACCTTGCCACTTTTGGCATAATTTTGGAGCACTCTTTTAGTATCAACGTAGATTTTCTATTGATCATTAACTTCAACCAACCTTTGCTTAACAATTTTCACTTGCTCTTCCATTTTAGCCTATATCTCTAGCCCAAGACCTATTTTGTCCTCAAGTCTATCCCAACTTATAGGAGTTTGACACTTTCGACCATATAATGCTTTGAAAGGAGCCATCCTTATCTTGAAATGGTAAGAATTATTGTAAGAAAATTCCACTAAGGGCAAGTAGTCTTCCCACGTGTACTGTTGATCCATGCAATACATTCTAACTAGGTCTTCTAATACTTGATTCACCCTTTTAGTTTTTCCATTCATTTCCATATGATATGCTCAGCTAATATTCAATTGAGTCCCTAATGTAGAAAGCAAGGTTTTCCAAAACCTAGAAGTGACTCGTGCATCCCTATATGAGATAATTTTCTCAGGAATTCCATGCAACCTAAACACTTCTTGTACAAAATTCCTTGCTATGATAAGTGCTCCATCAGTTAGATTCCTAGGTATAAAATGTGATACTTTGGAAAGCTTATCCAAAACCACAAGAATGGAATTGTGCTTATTCCTTGACATAGGCAACCCTTGCACAAAGTCCATACTTATGACCTGCCACTTCCTATCTAGTATATCATGTGGGTATAACAAGCCTGCAGGATGATGATGTTCCAATTTCACCCTTTGATATTCAAGACACCTAGCCACAAATCTGGTGGCATCTCCTTTCATACCCTTCCAAAAATATAATAGCTTCACATTTGCCATCATTTTGGTCACTCCAAGGTGTACAGAGTACAGTGCTTCATGTACTTCTTTCCAGACTAGATTCCTTAACTCTTCTACGTTAGGTACATACATTCTCCCCTTATATCTAAGTAGTCCATCAAGTTCAAAATGAAAACCTTCATACCTAGAATCTCGTGGATTGTTAGTGAGTGCTTGCTTAGCTTGTCAGTAATACTCATCCTCTTTGCATTTTTGCAACACTTGACCCTTAAAGTCAGTTTGAATTGTCACTATTGAAGCAATATGTCATCTTCGACTCAAGGCATCGACAACCTGATTCTCCTTGTAGGAGTAAATGGTGACTCCTCAACACCCCCAAGATCAATTGCGACCAAAACCACTTCCACAAGAGAGAGAATGGCAAGAAAGCTTGCTTCACAATGCAAGATTGATTAATGGTTGAATTGCTTGATTGCTTGATATTCCTTGAATACAAATGTACAAGAGATACCTTGCTTATATGGGCAAGGTTGAGAGATAGGAATGAACATGATGTTGAAAAATGTCATGATCTTATGACATGAGACAACCAACAACCTAATCACCTAGGAAATGATGCATCCTAGCTAGATAAGATAAGTTCTAGGTAAGCCAACTAAGCTTCTAGAAATAATATTTTACCTAAGTAAACTTAACCATGTGAATATGTCCCCTAATTACCTAGTGAATGAATTAGCTAGGTACAAGACAATTATTCACACCAACACCCCCCCTTGAGTGCAACTTAGGGAGAAGATTATTATGCACACTATGCAAAGACTATGACCATGGGTCCCAACTACTAGGCCATGTTAGGTACCCATTTATAATGCAAATGCAAACAATCTCTCACAAGTGGAGAAAAGGAGAAGACCCAGTGGGACAAAACTCCTCTCCAAAAGAGAGAAACAAGACAACATGATGTATGGAGGACTCAATGATATCCCCCAAGGACAACATGCATCATGTATATACAATAAATGACCCCCCCATAAGAGGGAAGTAGAGAGATGAGATATCCCCCCCATAATGTATGATCACCTGCAAACATGGTTAAACAAATGTCGACCAAATAATATTGGTAGCAGATGCTTTTTGGAGCACAAGTTTTAAACAAATTATTTATTAATAAAGACCTATGTCCAAAAACAATTTCCAGCATACCATTAATGTGACGGCATGATAGTGGATGTACTGCAGATCCAATAATTGACGATCTCTGTACCTGCCAAGGTGGACGATGTGATCAATGGAAAATGAAAGCTGGCGATGATGATGCCAGTCGCAGATCTGAGGATGTTGGAATATCCCTTATTTAGATGCTAAACAGCTGATGTGCCTAGCCGATAAACTTTGACTGGTTGGCAAGGATGATTTGATCCGCCAATGAAGCACTGACCATAAGTCGACGATGTTGTAGCTGAAAATATGGTCAAAGTACGTCAATAAATATGCCAATTCCTTAGAATTTTTTGGTCAAGGACGCCGACAGTGAAGGACTATGGATGTGGGCCTGATGACGGCTGAAGCAATGAATAAATGCCTATGGACCATCAATGAAGAATGTACAGGTGCGGACGAAGGTGTATGACCAATGTAGATGCTGATGTACCAAGAGAAGCCTGCTGTTCATACAGATCTTATCATCGATGGAGGATGTCGTGCAATTTGACTGCTCTAACATGACCACTGACCAGGGGAGTCCAGCAAATAGACCTCAAACCTGCCAGATTGTGATGATGCCAAGAAAAATGCAATGGTGGGCTGAGAAATGTAGGCTTGGCAGGTGAAAAGCAATGGCCGGCGACAAAGAGATGTACCGGTCGATGAATGGTGTGAGCTGTCAAGGTCAACTCAACGGAGCCTACAACATAGAGTACAAGGCCTACGACAAATAATAATTGCCTCCAGAAAATACCAATCGCATAAAATAACTCGGCCACAAATAAATTTTATAATATGCCCGAAATGTTTAAAGAAATATTTGCTCGATTGAAGAAAAATTTTGCCCCAAAATTTATAATAAAGAGATTGCAGAAAATATTTTCAAAAATATTTTTTTGCGAAAATTGAAAGATCGTACCACTTGGGAAAGGTTGTTCCAAATTTTTTTTTCTTCAAAAACAACTTTATCCAAAATGGTTGAATTTACAGTCAAAATTTGTCTACAGAACCTTCTAATCTCAACCGTGATGTTATTGAAACCTCAATCTACACCCAAAAAATATCTTCAAGCAAAAATATCACCCTCAAATTTGGGAAGGAATCTGCAACACCTGGAGAGCTTTGATACCATGTAGGAGTAAATGGTGACTCCTCAACACCCCCAAGATCAGTTGCGACCAAAACCACTTCCACAAGAGAGAGAATGGCAAGAAAGCTTGCTTCACAATGCAAGATTGATTAATGGTTGAATTTCTTGATTGCTTGATATTCCTTGAATACAAATGTACAAGAGATACCTTGCTTATATGGGCAAGGTTGAGAGATAGGAATGAACATGATGTTGACAAATGTCATGATCTTATGACACGAGACAACCAACAACCTAATCACCTAGGAAATGATGCATCCTAGCTAGATAAGATAAGTTCTAGATAATCCAACTAAGCTTCTAGAAAGAATCTTTTACCTAAGTAAACTTAACCATGTGAATATGTCCCCTAATTACCTAGTGAATGAATTAGCTAGGTACAAGACAATTATTCACACCAACACTCCTTTCCTTTGATGTAACTGATGTTAAAGCCATACTCAACTATTAACTCTAACCATCTTCTCTGTCTAAAATTTAGATTAGGTTGAGTGAATACATACTTCAACTTGTGATGATCAGTTTTCATCTCAAAGTGTTTCCCCAACAAGTAATGCTTCCACATTTACAATGTGTGAACTACAACTGCTAACTCCAAATCATGTGATGTATAATTCTGCTCATAAGGTTTTAACTTCCTTGAATCATAAGAAATTACTTGCCCATCTTGCATTAACACACCCCCTAAGCCCTCCTTGCATGCATCTATGATAATAATAAAGTTACCTTCAAGATCTAGTACTTTCAAGATAGGTGCAGTAGTTAACTTTTATTTGAGTAGGTCAAAGGCTTCTTGACACTTCTCAGTCCACTCAAATTTCTTCCCTTTCTTCTGCAAAGAAGTAGTTAGAAATGCAATCTTGGAGAAGTTTGAAACAAACTTTCTATAATACCCCACTAGATCCATGAAACTTCTAACCTCTGATACATTTGTGGGTACTGGCCATTCAAGTACTGCCTTTATCTTAGCTGGATCTACAAAGATTCCTTCTACTGCTTGAGATATTGCACTCTTCTCTAGAAGAAGGTACACTTAGAGAGTTTACCATACAATTTGTGTCCTCTTAAACATTGCAGGACTATCTCTAAATGTTTGCAATGATCTTCCTCATCCCTAGAATAAATCAGGATGTTATCTAGGAAAACTAAGACAAACTTATCTAGGAAATCCCTAAATAAAATGTTCATCATTTTTTCATAGATGCTACAGGTGCATTCATTAAAACAAAAGGTAAAAATGTGAACTCATAGTGTCCATATCTGTTTTTGAATGCATTCTTAAAGATATCTTCATCCTTAATTCTCAATTGGTGATATCTAGATCTCAAATTTATCTTAGAGAATACAAAAGCTCCCCTCATTTGATAAAAAATATTGTCAATGTGTGGCAATGGATACTTGTTATTTACCGTTGCTTTGTTAAGCATATGATAATTGATGCACAAACACAAAGTACCATCTTTCTTTTTCACAAATATGACTAGTGCTCCCCAAGGTGACACACTAGATCTTATCAACCCCTTAGGCAACAATTCATTCAATTATGCCTTAAGTTCCATTAGTTTGGTTTTTGTCATCCTATATGGCACCTTGGAAATAGGTTCAGACCCTAGAACTATATCTATAGAGAAGTCAAATATCCTTTTCGGTGGCAACCCAGGTAACTCATCCGGAAACACATCCAAAAAATTTCTCAGTATAGGGTACTTCTCCATATCTGACATTCTAGTTTCATCCATTTCACCATATTCCATCTCTTGGAAGTTTTGTGACCCAAATTTGTCAAGGTTCTCTTCAAGTTCTTCAATCTTAGCTGCAAAGAGTTTACACCCTTTCTTCTTAGCCCTTAATAGTTGCATTGCAGATATTTGACAAATCTTGACCTCTATAGGTATCCCTTGAAATTTAACTTTGTTACCGAGATCATCTAGGAATTTTATAGTTTTAGCATGATAATATAACTTAGCCCTATGTCTCCATAGCCAATTCATACCTAAGATAACATCATAGGATTCTAAAGGCACAACATAAAGGTTTACTTCTGTATAAAAACAAGGTAGCTCTATCCTAGCCTCAAATAGACATTGATCCACATGTGCTCTTGTCTGGTTTGCATACTCTACGTTCCAAGACTTTTCCATGTGTCCAACCTTTATAGATAATTTCTTAACTACTCTAGGTGAAATGAAATTCTCAGTTGCACTAGTATCTTTAAGAACATAAATGGGTAAGCTAGATAAAATACCTGGAGTTTCAATTGGAGTCACTTGATACTCCACCTAGCGATCATCCACAATTGCATGTATCTTTTGTTGGAACATCACTTGCTAGGTAGGTAGTGGATTACTATAAGATCATGACCTAGATGAACTATAGGGACATTCTCTAACATAGTGGTCTCCACCTATAAAGCATCCAGTATTTGGTCCCTTCTTCCTTTTGGGTTCCCCAAATTTACTAGTGTTCCCTCTAGCATTATTGGTATTTCCACTTTTGGAACCATTCCTCTTACATTCCCTTTTTGAATATTTTCCACTATTACGAGATCATTTTTCCCTTTGCTTAGGTACATTTTGCACAACTTCCACCTTCTTTGGAGTTGGCTTGTATTGATCCCCCGCAAGCTTCTTATGGTCTCTAATTTTTGAATGGGTGGAGATAGCCTTGAGCTTTTTCTCATGTTTAACCACTTTCTTGTATATGAGATCCATAGTTGCTAGACCGTGCACATCCACCTCTCCTCCGATCTGACTATTAAGTCCCATTATAAACTTTCTTATGTGGAAGTGTTCATCTTTTTGATACATAGGAACATAACGAAGCAGTTGGGTAAACCTCTCCTAGTACTCATTGACCGTCATATTTCCTTGTCTCAAACTCTGGAAATTCATGAGTTTCTAGTCAAAAAGAGTTGGGGAAACCATCTCTTTCATAAAATTTCAACAAACTCTCCCTATGTCAATTTTCATGAGTTGATATTGAGTTCCATCTTTTTATTCATCCACCAGTTAGAGGCTTCTCCTAATAACTAGTATGCTCCCCATGCGGCTTTGGTGGTCTCAATATAATTTTGAATCTCAAAATACTTCTCCATTTGGACTAGCCAAGCTTCAGCTTCATCTTTGCTAGCACTTCCCTCAAACTTGGGTGGGGTAATTTTCTTCATATCTCTGGAAAGTTTAGAAGCCATACGCTTCTTATTTGTTTCCTCATATGACATAGGTTATTTCTCCTTCTCATGATCATGGGTTTGATCACGACCATGAGAAGATTTTTCTCTGTCATTCTCATTATTGGGAACTTCCTTCTCAACCCTACCCTTTTCTCTTTCTTGTTTTAGGTTTACCAACCTAGCTAAGATTTGGTTCAATATAGCTTCAACCTCTACTAGTCCTTGCCCAACTTCTTGGCTTCCACTAAGATTGGTTCATGTCCTCACCATCTTCACAAGAACGAATTTTACCTAAATGTTTATCCATGTTAGATTTAATCATGTTATCAACTATCTTATGGAAAATATTAAAATGGCATTCAAACACACATAAATAATTCCACATAAGATTGAGCACAATCTTTTGATAAACACATGATTTTATTTATTTTTCAAGGATTTTAATATCCTTTCAATTACATGGAGTGACTATTTAGATAGTTGAGTGAAGAGTATACCTTAGATTCACTCTTTGACACATAACTTAATGGACTATATCCTACAGATTGAGATTGTTGTCCATCTCTCATTTGTTCATACCTATCCCAAAATGGATAATATCCTTTAAATTTGTCATTTGATACATAGTTGCGAGGTACATAACCCTCAGACTCATTACTCAAGGAAATTAGAATTACTTCTGCCATTGGAAGAACTCTAGGGTCCCTAAAGATAAATTCTAGACTGATGATTCCTTTTGAGGGCATATCCCTAGAAAGTGATAATGAATCAGACTTCTCTAGTGAGACGGAAGGTAGGTAGTTGTACTTTTCCTCCATCTTCAACTTTCTCTTCACATCATTGATCTGAGAAAGTGTGTGACTAAAGGTTTTGGTGTCCCTTAACCAAATGACATTGTGGTAAATAGTACCCTCAATTGTTCTAGTGATGGATTCTCTTTCCTTCTTGGCCTTGAGGTAGCGCCTGTTTCTGATTATAGACTTTCTAGCCATTAACCTGAGATGCACCATCCTGGCACAAGAATTTCCAAACATTAGATAATGTTGGATGGAAATTATGATGAGCTCATATTTTCTAGAGTTAAACCTCGTAGCTTTGATACCACATGTAACATGCCAACCCTTCACTAAGGTAAATTTTCCTAAGTTTTCACTTTGCGAGTAAATAAACTATGTAACAAGCCATTGCAATAAAAAAAATTCTTTTCTTTATTGATAAAAATGAGCGTGGATGCCATAGCAATAAAAAATAAGGATTCCATTTCAATATAATAATTCACAAATTACAATATTCCAAGAATGTACACAATTACATACATAACTCAATCGAGCTTCAAAGTACTAGATATAGATGGTCCAAGATCTACCTTTCAATTGGTCTTTTGTTGCCTACTAAGGAGGAGTAGCATCACTCAAGCACTTTTCCACCAACCGCAGACTCATATGTGGTCCCTCACACATCTATCATAGGATAGATGGCCCTACCCTTTGACGAAGATATTGGTTTAGTAACCCTGTACGAAAAACCACACTGAGCTTAGTGTTGTGCCCTACATGACTAGAACTTGTAACCCTACAATTTGCAACTAGCATGTACTACATGGACATGGTGAACTGATAGTGAAGCCAAAGGAAATCACACTGCTTTGGCCAAAGTGTTCTTACTTAGTACTTCGAGTGAAATTCAACATTCACTTACACTATTTTATGCTCGTTTTGACTTAAGGCCATTATAATTGTGCATAGGTAATCCCTCCCATGGGAAAACTCTTACCCTAGAATTAACCAATCCCTTATTATACAAACTCTAGAGTATTTCTACACATAAAGAAAATGCGCAAGTTCCCTCCCTTCAATGAACAACAATCCCGAGAGTAATCCCACTAGCTATCTAGTATAATTAAATAACTTAGCTATGAATAGCCCTTGAGCTACCCTTATTTAATCACATATAGTAAATTAATACCTATGACAAACAAATTCCTCCTATAATGGAGTATTTACAAGCACTTCAAAAATAGTATAAACAACTTCTACTTTATTTCAAAAAAATAATATTTTTCCCTAAATGCAAGTATTCACAATAAACTAAATAAAACACTCAACAATCAATCATTCATAAGTAAAGACAAAAAAAGGAAGATTATCCTCATACCTGTAATACACTTGTCCAATTGACTGGCTGCAACTCAACTTTTCTAGAAAACAAACTAGCTTAGTTTTAATCTCTTGAATAAAACCACAATAACCTCTATCTCACAAGTTGATAATATACTTCTCTCAATATGATAAAATACTCTTACCATTACTCAAAGCTCTCTCTCAATATATAGAAAAATAAAGTAGATAAGAAATGCATATAGAATGCAAAATATTGCTTAAGGAATGCATCCCAAATGATAGATCAATCTCTCTATTTATACAATAAATTGTATACCACTCAGCCTACAAAAAAGGCATGAGTTTTGACAGCAAACTTCATTCACATTGACTCACTCATTTTATCAAAATGGTGGCAGCAAATTGAGAGTGTACTTAGCAAACTAAAGATATAGATCACCCCCAATACTTGACAACAAAACAAGACTATTTCAAAATAACACATGGTAAAAAGAAGGCATTTGAATTGCTTATAAAATAGACTTCTACAACAAACCGACTTCATAAGATGGCGCCAAAGCAAGTAGAAACCTTTCTACAGTTGGTGCAGATTTTCCCTCTTTTGAATTAGTCAATAACTTAAACACAACACTTAGCATAAGTCGACTCAGTCCAAGATGAGTCGCCATGTCTCTTAAAACTAATTTGACTAATTCATCACTTTGGAGAAACCTTTCCTATCTTTCAACATTTTCATTTACTTTGCAGTTGATAAATGTGGCATCCAAAGTAAGTATAGTTTACTAAGTCAAAATGTATTTATTCTCATGCATCAATTTAAGTCATTCTCTTCAATCGACTTACTTACAACGCTTTATATTATACATAGTGCGCCCTTTATTCTTGCCAATATGTGATATATTCGGCCTTTTAAATGCTTATATATATGTTGTATAAATTCAGCCCATGATTTAGTAATAAATTGACCTCAAAGCATTGTTAATGATAATCAACTTCATAGCATTCATTGTTAATGATAATCGACCTTATAGTATAACTCCATGTATGTAAACATATAACATATATTTACATTTACATATATATATATATGTATATCAACACACACACACATATATATATTTATATATATCATATTCTACAAAAGTATGTATATATTTGATATATAAATGAATACAAACAAGATAGCAATCACATAGTAATAACAATATATATCGATTGTGTGTATATATATATGCCTCTATGTATATGTATATGTATGTATACATATGTTGATACATTCGTATGGCATGTCCGCTTGCCATCATATGCGTGTATTGATACATATATACATATGGATATATGTATATATCATATACATGCATATATGTACACACTCAATTACACAAAAAAGTCATACATAATTTCTATCATATTGATAATCTCCTACGTGCGATATATCTATACATATACATATGTGTGTTGTTAGGTCCATTTGATTTTTCCATGCATATAAGCAACTCGTGCATAAGTGTACATAGGTATGTCTACCTATGTACACTCATGTATGTGTTCCTTCATGCATATGATCTATCATTGTCACACATATGTGTAATATGGTCTATCATTGCGACACATATTTGTATATATATATATATATTTCATGTATGGTCAATTCATTAATAAGAGCATATTAATATAGGGAAGAACTTGTAAACTCCAAACATATATCATCATCCAATAATGCACTCAAAAGTAAGAAGACTCTTACTAATGCAAACACATCAAACTAAGGATGACTTGCCAATTTTCCACATAATAACTTGACCCAATTATTCTATTGTAAGTGTGTGAAAGGTCAAATAGGTTACATTACTGGTTACTCGACCTTCTCCTGAGTGATACTTCCCCTCTTCCTGGAGGAATTGAACATATACCTGCATCCACTATCATATGCCCAAGGTAGTCAACTATTCAACAAAATATGCATTACACATAATACATCTCCAAAGTTAGAATATTAATTTAATAGTCATCCATTTCACATTTATACATTACTTTTCATAACACTAAATGAAATAACATTCATTCATAATGCATTGATAACAAAGTGCAAGCACAATTTATTCACTATCATAATTCACATTTAACCCTACATAGTAATAGTAAATAGTAATTACACAATTGGGGTATAACAATCATCAGGATCCTAAAAGGTTTCGATCCAGGCACGACCATCTGAAGTTGACTCAACATTATTCTTAAGAGTCTGGATATCCTTAGCAGCATTAACATTTTCTCCTATGGATGACTTCTTAACACAAAATGAACTATCCATACGATACTCTCTACACCCCATATCATGGATCTGGACCTTGGTTTTGGAAGGTGTAGTGAATAGAGTGGATGATTTGACCAAGGAATATGGATCAATGTAATGTTAGGAGGTGGAAAATGGAGCTTCTATATTAACAGGCACTTGAAATTCAATGGTCCCTCCCAAATTATAGTAGTATTGGAAGGGATCAAGATCACTTGGTATAGTAATTTTGATGCCATCGTAGGGAAACTTCAGGCATTGGTGATAGGTGGAAGGTACAACTATCATGGCATGAATCCATGGGTGACCTAGGAGAATATTGTAGGGAAAGTCCAGATCCAAGACATGGAACATTGTGTTTTGAGTAGTGGGGCCAACCCTTACAGGAAGAGTAATTAATCCTTTAGACGAGTGCTCAACATCATTATAAGCCTTTATAATAATTGTTTTAGATTGATCTATACAAGCTTCATAGTATTCCAATGCTTTCACTAATTTTAGGGTGCATATGTTTAAACTTGCTCCATCATCTACCAAGACTTGTCTGATCTTATGTTTATTAATGTAAACTTCAAGGTGTGGTGGATCATTGTGATTAGGCTAATCTATGGAAAGATCTTGTTCATAAAAGGTGACATGGTGTGGTGTAGCTATAGATCCTGTCATGGCCTAGAATTGGTTGAAATTTAGGTTAGAAGAGATGGAGGTATTTAATTTGCAAGGCTTTGTCCAGAATGGCTCTGTTCTCTGGGGAGATGCAAAGTAGTTCAAGAATAGATATTTGTGTGGGTGTCTTTCCTAGATGATCAAGGATATTGTATTGAATTTTTGGTTGGGGATTAGAGGTAGCCCCTTGAAGGGTTACCTTAGCTCTGTGAGTGGTGACATCACATTCTGAACTTTTATTATTAATGGTAATGGTGGCAACATGACTATCAAAGGCCTGAATGTGATTAATGATGGTACTGTAGTCGTGTGAAATGGTATAATTAGCACTATTGTCACCTGAACTAGAGAGATTCCCTTTTCCATTATTGTAAAGGAGTTTTGAATATGGCATGATTAGCATTGGTTTTAGGTTGTGGGTTATCCACTGAGATGTCTCCTTGTTCAATGAGGTCCTGAATGATATTTTTGAGTGTCCAAAATGATGATGTCTTATGTCCTTTTCCATAGTGATATTCATAGTATTCATTTGATTCCACCAATTACGTTTGACCAATGTGGGTTCATAGTTCTTGATGCCTGGAAGTTGCATGACATTGGATTGTAAAATTTTCTTTAGAACTGATTCAATAGTTTCACCCAAGGGAGTGTATGTTCTCTTATTGCATGGAGGTCCTCTGCATTGTTGGTTATTTTGGATTGCATTCAATGTTTAATCTTGACTTTTTGTTTTGGTGTTTTATGTATTTGATATGGAAGTACCATTAAGATAAATGGTAGGGTGACCTTTGTTTACCACTTTTGCATCAACAACTCCATCATTGGTGACATTCTTATTTTGGGACCAAAAATTTCCTTTGTCATTATTAGCTTTTTGGGTTTCTTTGGAAACTTTGACTAGTCCTTTTTCTACGAGAGCTTTCTCAATAAAGACACCTTTTTCAATAATATCCTCAAAAGTTATGCAACATTTTATTTGAAGTTGAGACATTAATTATGCATTAAGGTTTTCCACAAACATGGGGACTAATTATGTCTCAGGTATGTGGCAAGGACACTTGCTATCTAGACTTCTCCATCATTGGTAAAATGATGTGAGTGACTCCCCCTCCTCTTGTTTAGTTGTGCATAGTTTTGTGAGGGTCATGTCACTTTCTATATTAAAGGAAAAGTGATTGATGAATCTATCAGCCAAGTCACCCCATGCCTGAATCCCTAAAGGAAGGTGTGCAAACCAATCTAGAGCCTATCCTGCAAGACTTCATGGAAATAGTATCATCAAATAAGTAGGATCATATGCAATGTCCATACATTCTATGTTAAATTCTTGTATGTGTTCCACTAGATCACCTTTTCCTTTTTATTTGGTAAGGGTTGGTGGAGTGAAATGTGGAGGGAAAGGTAGCATGTATAGATTTATGTCAAATGGATAAGGACATGATTCCTCCATAGAATATGTCTTCTTAGTTGTCCCCAATTGTATGTTTGTCAATTTTTGTTGTATTGCTTGGATTTGTTGCATCAAGGTATATGCAAGAGATGGTGTTGAATTTTGTTGATTTTGCGTGTTGGCATTGGTGTTGATATTGAGATGATAAAATGTTGGATTTGGAGTGACATTTTGTGACATGGGACCTTGATTTCCTTGTTGATATTGATGTGTGAATGTCATATTGGTGTTGGTTTGATTTGGAATGAGATTGGTATTTTGATTTGTCCCAAAGGTCATGTTTGTGTTTGGTATGGAATTTTGGAATTGAAACGTTGGACCTTGGTTGGTGTTTTGAAATGATTGTGTGGGACCTTGATTTGTGTTTTGAAATTGAGGTGTAGGATTTTGAAATTGAGGTGTAGGTACTTGATTTGGATTTTGAAATTGAGGTGTAGGTCCTTTATTTAGATTTTGAAATTGAGGTGTAGGTCCTCAATTTGGATTTTGAAATTGAGGTGTAGGTCCTTGATTTGGTGCCTTTCGTGGAACAATATGAATCGTACTTGATTTATTCGGTTGATTTTGAGGTGTGGAACCTTGACTTGTGTTTTGGAATAAAGGATTTTTGAATACCACACTCATGGGGTTTGATGACGAGGCACCAAATGTAAAAGTTTGTCTTTGTGTTGTGGCATGAGTTTTTTTTTTTTCCAAATGCTAGTGGATTGGGAATGTGCACATTTTCTGCCATGTGTGTTGTTGTTCCAAGTGGTAAGCTAGTGAACATTTGGTGTGAAGATGGAATTCCAAATGAGAATGTGTTTTGGATAGAACATTAGTTTAGTCCTTGTGTAACTCCCTCTACAAGTGTGGAAACATCATAGCCTTGAGGAAGTTTGTCACCTTTCTTAGCTAGTGCATAAAATAATTTGTTTGGATCAACACTAACAAGCTCATCTACAATGTGTATAATCCTTGGATCTTGGGAGGCTCTTTCAGTATCTTCTAGAGTCAATTTTTTGTTAAACTTTGTTAAGACAATGCTATCAAATGAGTTTGGTGATTCTCTTTGTGGTGATGGTGAAGATTGATTTTAATTTTATCCAAGGTTAGTGCCATGATTTGGACTAGAAAAGGGGTCACTTGAAGAATCCATGTCCTTTATTTTTGCTCGTGATCTTGTTTCAACCATGTAAGATTTGCAAGGTGAATATGAGGATGCAAGGATACTAAATGCAAAATGGGATATGAGACTAAGCTAGTTTTTTGAGATTTTTTGGATTTTAAGGATATGAGGATGAAAATGATAATGCACCTAAGACTAAAGGTATGGAATGCAATGATGATAAGGTCCTTATGACCAAAGGATATGGTGTGAAAATCAAGCTAAATGAGACAAAGGGATGTTAAATGATACTAATGATATGGACCTAAAGATCTAAGGAAGAGGATGCAAACCAAGATTACAAACCAATTTTTCATTGACCTTTATGAGGACCAATATTGAGAGATTTTGATAGGATGAGTCTAAACTAAGACACAAGTTTGAGACCCAATTTTGATAATGAGAAAGATGATGATAATTGATAGGTTGAAAGATAAACATCAATGACAATCTGAATAAGCAACCATGAATTTTCCAAAGGCTTGATAAGCTTCCTATGTCTGAAATCTCAAAGCTATGTGCAACCTAAGTCAAACCTAAGATTAACTATGCTAGGTAAGGATGGAGAATGCAACCTAATTGTGATGCAATCCTAAATGAAAATGATGGAAATAGACTAATAAAACTTTGCAAGTCTAATGTTCAGATGATAAGATAACTATCAGGATGATTTGGATCAAGATTAGACAAGTATTCTCTGTAATTCTGATAATTAGGCAATTGTAGCTCTCTACTTCTACAAGTGTGATTTTTGTAAATATGGGTTTTTGGTTAATAGATGCGGTGAAATATAGCAGATGCAGGTCTGTTTCTATCAAATGCAATGTGGTATATCAGTTATGGCTTTCTAGTGAACAAATGTGACTCAGATTGCAATTGTAAGCATGTTTTCATCAAATGCAATTAGTAGAGAGATGATTTGCAAGTTTATGTTTTGACCTGGTTTTCATTTTGGTAAATTTGTGAAGTATGACTGAGAATATTCTAAAAATGCTTTGAAACTAGATTGGTTTGGTTGTTGACTTGTGACAATTTTAAAACGTGCATGTGTATGTTCTAGAGGTGAATCACCTCAATTTCCACTGGTATAAACACATCGAAAACAATCAAGCACTACCTATCCCTAAGGTCTATATCCAATGGCACGATGTGTAGGGCCACAACTTGGAATCTCCGTCGACACAAAGGAGGGACACCCTTTCAAGTTATGCATCACCTCTTGTCTATGAGAGTGGATGAATAAGGGCCTCCTAGAATGGAAGGATGAACCAATCACCCTCTCCTTGGAAGTTACAAGTCTGAATCAAGTAATTAATGCTAAGCCAAGGATTCTTGTCTCACTCAAGGAAGTCGAATGGTGAGTAACCTTTGAGGTGCGGTGCTACATCCCTTGTATTGAGAGTGATGCCAACATAAGTCAAGCAATAAGGATGGCTACTAAAATGGTGTCTAGTCACAACTCAGGGACTTGCCACTATGCAAGAATCCAAATAACCACTTAAGGATTTAACCAATCCTACTATTGGTACTAAAAAGACCTCCCATAATGGCAGGGCTAACTTGCACTTTCTGAATGGCACTGTATGATGACATCTAATGGTAGTTTTCCCTTGGCTTTAGCCTTAGACTTTTAGATACTGGCTTGAGGGAAAAATTGGTTGGAATCGCCTTTGGGTTATCCGTATGAATGTGTCCCTTAGGCAGGTCCCACTAAAAGAGAAAAATAGGATGCAATGATTTCTCTTCACCCAAGATAGCATGAGGCACAAGGGGAGAGGATACTTTCACTACACCTTATGGGATCTACTAACAAATAGTGTGCAAGTGCACCAAAAATGATAAACAATCATTCATTTATCAAACCCAAATTGAAATGTGCCTACTTTAAGAAAACACTCAAATGCAATTTTTGGTTCATTTTATCCCCATGAGTGTAATATGCAAAGTTGTTAATTTTAAAACTAAATGAGTGTAGATGTAGTTTGTGTTCTTTTTAAATCCTCACGAATGTGCATGCAATGTTCATTTTAGATCCCACGAATGTAGATGCAATTTGTGTTCATTTTAAACCCTAATGAAGTGTGAATGTGATTTTAAATTTTGAAGAATCGTGTTGAAAAACACAAAATGTTTCCTATTCTAAACCAAAACAATCAAAATCTTACAAAACCACAAATTAGGTCTCCTTGCTGAAAGCCACACACCGAAAACAAAATATTAGTAGACCAAAAACCTTAATCTAAGACAAACTCAAAAACAAAAACTAAAAGAAAACTCAAAACTCAAAAAATATACCTTAATAGTCAATTGCAACATTCTTGAAAATGGTTGCGGTTCACAAATGTGGCTTAGGAAGTAATGAATGTGAACTGTTGTACAACAAATACAACTCAAATTGTATCAATTGTGATGCTCTGTCTTTTTACGATTGTGGCTTAGGACCCTTCAATTGTGGCATTTTTCAAATTTTCATCACTTTGCCTTCAATTGCATCATTGTTCTTCATGGATGTGGCTCACGAACCTGTAACACAACAAAAACAAGAACAAGCACATGGGTTTCTCTATAAATTTCGTAAGCTTCATATCAGGTTCACCAAATGTTAGATGGGGAGATCAAAAAATGAAAACAACTAAGATCAAGTAGCAACTACTCTACTTAAGATCAAAGCTAAAATCCCAAATCTAAAGCAATCAAGAACAATCAACAAGAGAAATCAAATAAACATCAATAAGATAGCAAAATTCCCATGTTGAACTTGAATAACCTTCCTTGCCTCTCCTTAAATCTACTTTGTGAACTTGCCCTCAACTTCAAAGTATTCGAACACTTGCAAGTGACAACAATATGGTAGCATGAATGCTGGAGAATGTGGTTGCAAAGCCAAAATGGAGGGGGATACCTTCTTTTATAGAAAAAACTATTTGAATGGACGATCGAGACCAATATTCTAGAAAGATTCCAAGATCAACAATGGAGGATTCATGTACCACAAAGTAGTGGGCTAGGTACGGCTACGAACATATGATCTAGATCAAAGGAAGACCAGAGGGAATCAACGAACCAGATTCAAAAAGAGAAAGTGGAGGGAAGGTAGTGGAGGAATTAAATAAATTATTTAATTCATGGAAGGCATCTTTGACCATATTTTAAATTTGGTAAAAGATATGGAAGAATAAATTATCATTTTAGATTATTTATTTACGAAAAAAGGGAAAATGAATATTTAATTTAAAAGTTATTATGCAACTATTTAAATTAAATATAGAGGCAAATGGGGAAAGAGGAATTACATGATCAAGTCAAATTGATTATTTAATAGAAGAAAGGTGATAAGAGGGAGTTAAATAATTTTAGTAATTATTTAACTATAGAAGAAAGAAAAGATAAATGAATAAATAAATAATTAAGGATGTAGACACTGAAAAATGTCCTAAATGATATAATGCACTCGAATTAGATATACTAACAACATTTCCTCCTCAAACCCATCATCTTTTTGCTTAATTGATTAAATTAGCCTAGCTATTTAATTAACTACATCATCTTCATCCATTAACCTAATTGATTTATTCAGGTTAATTCACCCTCTTTCATGCTAAAATTTCATCTCATTAAATTAAATAAATCAAACTATTTAATTTAAATCCCTAAATCTTCTTTTGGGCGGGGGCCCTAGCTCGGTTGGCTAAGTAATTCCGTTGCGGCTCTGCTGGTCACGAGTTCTAGTCTCCCCACGTCCCGTGCCGGAGGTGTGCGCCAGCGCCGCGATCACGTTAAAAAGTTTACGCAGGCGCTTTACGTGCTAGTTTATTAAATAACCCTAAGTTATTTAATTAAATGTCATTCCACCTTTCCGCCATTCATTAAATCATTTTATTTAATGAATATCTTCTAAATTCTTCTAATCTCCCTAATTGCATAATTAACATTGTTTAATTATCAATTATCTTAATTATTCCAATTCCTCCCACTTGTAAGGGAATATTCCCATGGAATATTCCTCCCCCTTTTGCATAATTTAATTTGGTTCTAATTAACTAAATTATCCTTTTCCTCACCCATGAGAATATTCTAAAGAATATTCTCTCTCCTCACTCATTTGAAAAAGGGAATATTCTTGCAAAACTTCATATGCAAGTTAACTCAAAACTTCTTGTGCAAGTTAACTTATGACCTCCTGTATAGGTCAAAAGTGTGTTTGTTTGAAGGAATGTAAGCCCTTGATTAAATCTCATCTTGCATTCTCATCCGTTGATGAGAATCCATGATCCATGCCTCTAATTTCCTCCATCCTTGACCATTGATTAGCCTTTTTTATCTCAACCCTCAATTTCTCATTTGCTCTCCTATAAATAGGTCACTATTTAGAGACAAATGAAGCCATCTTTTAACATCAAAGTTATGTTGTTAAAATCACTCACAATCACACTCATATTTAGCACACATTTAACATCTTTTTTAGTTAATTACTTGCATTTAGCTAGCTTTAACCTTCTATTAATGGCTTCCACTATCACATAATGCATCCATTTAGCTTATTTATCAATTACCTGGTTTGTATATTTTAGTTTAGAATCCATTTGGATTAGCTTAGTTTTTGCATGTCTAGATCATTTTTAGTATAAAATCATATTAAAGGGTGATCCCATAATAGTGGTTTACAATTTTTGGCCAAACTAGACACTGAAATTATTATTTTTAACTAAATCTTCACATTCGAGCACCTATAGTGGCTAAACTGTGAGGAATTTGAAGATGGTGCAAACTAGAGTCTCATCAAATTTTGTCTATAGATTCTAAAAATATTTTTTTCAAAATTTTTGGAATCAAATTGCACTTCTTTCCATCTCCCATGAAAATAGATTTTTTTGAGAAAACAACATTTTAAAAGTGACACACAAATATAAGGCATAACTTTTCCATGAGGATAAAATTATAATTATTTCAAATTTAGATTTGTAACTCTGATATCGTTTCCACTAGGTTAGATAGTTTTTATTGAATATTTTTTCTTAATCAAGTTTCAAAGTCAAGCAATTACAATTAGAACCAGCGGTATGTAACCGCATTAACTTTTTTATATATGTCAAAATTTTAATTTGATTTTTTATTGGATCAAGGACTTCAATATCTGGTGCACTCATATCTTTCAATTTTTTTTTTTTTGATAATCTTCTATTTTTTCCACACGTGAAGAACAAATAAATTCATTTTCGATGAAAAACCTATGTTTAATAAAACTTAAAAACAAATACATAACAAAACCAAAACATATTAAAATTATATTCATTGGATAGCTTGTTATGAGGAATACCATAATCATTTGAAATAAATTTTAAATGAATTCATTTGATCCCCAAAATCTAAATCAAAAGTGATTTTTTATCAGCATTTTGATAGCATTTTGATGGTAAAGGAGATGCATTTATAGGTATGGTTTAAAACTAGCGAGGTTCTATCTAAGGGGGTTTGATCTAAGGTGATTTGATCAAACCCTCTTCAATTGGAATCCTTAAAATGGAACTTTTTAAGGCTGAAATCATTATATTTTCTAAAAATATGTGATTTCAGCTAAAATTCATTCCTCTCTGGAATTGTAAACCACTATTATGATAGCACCCTAAATTAGCTTGCATCATGCTCATTTAGACTAAACTCATGTTTCATACACATCTCACAATCGTTCCATCAATTTTCTTCAATAAAACTGACTGGAACAAGCTCATTGATCCACGGGATTGGGAAAGGGTCACCATTCCACATCAATGCAACACCACTCCCACAACAGGATAAGTTTTGAATGGATTAGAGTAGACATTTTAACACTTTCATAGTTTAGAATGCTTAGTTTTTCTAAATGTTTAGTTTAATTTACATTTGATTGTTCCTGTTTAGATTGGCATTATTGGCTTCGTTATGCTTTGATTCTTCATGGATCAAGCATAATCGACCCATACTAATCCATCAATCACATTTTGGCGCTAGGAGGGAAAAATCGATCAAATTTAATCAATTTCTATCTCAAATTTCATTTTTTCTATTTTTTCTAGGATACAGCAATGCCCAAAAGAATTTCAACAACGCCTTTGCTGGGATTTTCCATATAACGATGCTATCATCATCAGAAACAATGACGCCTATTTAATATCCTGATATTGATTAAAACAAATGGTGATGCTAAATAATTTTAGAGGTATTGAAGATTTATAAACAGTGACACTCCCCAAATCGTGACGCTATCATCACCATTGGTTTTCTGCAGAGTGACGCCCAAATTCACCAGAGCAATGCCCAAATGACATAGCGACATTATCATGAACAATGATGCCCTTCTCTAGTAAGTAAAAATGATGATCAATTTTTAGCATGTGCCTTTTTTTTTACTTTATCTAATCACTAACATGCCTCTGACTTTGTTCTAGGTTTTAGGCTAACTGGGGTTTGTAGGTTGGATGATAAAAGTTGAAGTGAAGAAGTGTTAGAATTGCCTATGGCTGCCAAGATCTTGAGACCAAATGGAAAGCACAAAGAGAGAGAATGGAATGTGACAAGAATAAACTATATTCTTATTAGTATGATTTAATGATAATGATGTGATTGTGTTATACAATGTAGTAGAGACCCCTTGGTTATATAGCCAAGGTGAGATACAAGATGTCATAAGATTCTGAAAAGTGTCTTAATCATATGACATCAGACAACTAATCACAACTACCTAGGTTCACATGTTTTACAAGTCAAAAGATAACAACTAATGACAACTAATACCTTCTAGAAAGATTCCTTTCTATGACCTAAGTAAACTTAACAAGTGTAAATAAGTCCCCTATTAATGAATTAACTAGGTACAAAACTTTATTTACACCAACAAGAAGCATTCTCATCTTTGAATCTTATAATTGTAACAAGCGTTTGATGCTTCTAGGGTAATTATAACCCATTTTACTATGCTTTTCATTTTATGCTTTAGGACCACACTAATTTTCATTTGGGTTTAAAAAGAATGCTCAAACAAGACTAAAATTGAACCCTCATTTCATCATTTTATTTTGGGCTTAAAATTGAACAAGGCAACTTAACATTTCTTTTGGTGCATAAATGATGAAGTCATCTTAGCTTTAGGGGTTAAAATTAATAAGTGTTTGTTGTGTTTTGTGATTTACACTCTGGTTATTGAATGTGTATGCACTTCTCTCACACCACTTGACGATCTTGAGAATCAGAAACATTCCTTGACATTTGGCATAATCACCCACATCTTTCAATTTGGATTACAAATGAACCCCTTGCTAGTGTAGGGAAAAGGTGTGGTGTGTGTTCTCTCTTTGTTCATGTGAACTAGGATGATCGAACTACAAATGTACTTCCTTGCAGTTTTTAATCTTTAGAGAGCCTGCCTCCCTGCTTCGAAAGGAGGGAATGACCCAAGTAATAACGAACTAAAGCCAAGCTCTTTCAAGCCACTATATAAAAATGTGTTTGTGATGAAATTCATAAACAAAATGTGTGAATGTGTCATACTGACAAGTGTCACCCTTAGTATCCGTGTGATACGTGAAAATATCTTCTTAGGAAGAGACTAGGAGGCCTCTTGGTTGAAATAACCTTGAGCTAATTTTGTTGTGTATATGGCCACCTTGAATGAAATCCTTTACCAAGAACCATTGTTTAGAATCCAAAAAACCTTCATGTTTGCTAGTGCAAGAATGGTCATTCTGAAGCCACCCCACATTTGTACTATTCATTGTTGAAATAGAAAAATCCTTAGGATCTTTAGGATTTGAGATTTGGTGGTCCCAAGAAGTGTGTGCCATGGAGGGGAGCTAGTGTCACCAAATCTCTAGCTATTTGTATTGTCTTAGTGTTTGGAGAAATCCACGTGGGGGTTGGGCAAGTAGTATCTTTTGAACCTAGGATGGTAAATGCTTGTGAGCTAGTTTAATAATTTGCTTGGTTTGAAAATGTTGCAAACAAACATTCACAATCTTCCTCAAAATTTTAAACCCTTTGGTCTAAATATGGATACCTTTTGAAATAACCTTGATATTAATGCTTGTCGTAAGGATTTCTATCCTTAGAGATTTCTAAATATCTTGGCTTATATCTCAATCCATATTTCCCAAAGTCAACATAAGCAACTATGCCTTGAATTTCATCCTTTTCACAAAATGGACATTGTGAAAATTATGATGTTTTTGGCATAGACATTTAGTTTGAAAACATAATCAAGACAAGTGTTTGTGGTAAAATAAACTCACTTAAGCAAGATAATTTGACAAATTGAGCCCCACATTGACCATTTGGAGACTGATCACTCCCGTTGAACAACCTGAATTAACACCTGCTATTATTCAACCAAACTTTGAACTCATTGAAGGAGAACAAACCAATATAATTAGTAGTTTGAGAAGCTTTGCTTTTGAAACAAAAGAAACACCAGTTCAATGGAGAAATTGAGCAAACATCTTAGACAAAGAAGAGGAACAAACCAATATTGAGGCTAGAAGGCCCATATTACCACCACCCGCATGGCAATCGATATCCTCTTTTCTTTTGTAGACTTAGACTTTTGTAAATGATCTCATGAAAAATTATAATCCCAAAGATAAGGTCTACAGGTCGTCATTTAAAACTTAGGCATCTTACTCCAAAAGCTCTCAAAAAGTACCTTTCAACAATTCACCAAAATAGAACCAAGTTGGTATACGGCTTCTATAAATGTGTGTCAAGGAGTAAACCAGACTTGTATATGTTCTTTTTCAGTCAAAACCCTCGTCTTTTTCATGATAATGAACCTATCTAAAACATTGGGTCTTTAGGATTTGGAAACTTTAGAGGTCTAGCATGTTTCTCACTACCTTGGTCTTATCAAACAAAGGTTCACGTTAAGTCAACATTGGGTCGAACATTTCATCCACCCCTTCATCAAACTTCATCCTTCACTTCACCAAACCTTGCAATTTTTTTGAAAACACCAACACTTTTTGACTTAAACATCTATCAAACCAACCCCTAACTTAGCTACTTTTACATGTGAAATGTATCATTTTCCATGCACTTAGTTGAGTTAGTTATCATCTTCAAACTGGATTATCTTGAAGGTCACGAGTCTAACCTAAAGATTTCCAAGTTTATAAACATCCTTTATCCAAATATCAAACATGAAACTCTTAAGTCAAAAGTGTTGTCCCCAAAAAATTTGTGAAGATCACTTTTTGCATCATCCACCTTTTCATCCCCCATTATCATCATTGCTCAAAAAATACTTAGAGCATCCCTTTTACCTAGATTTGAGTCAACTAGAGAGTTCAAACATTACAAATATCAACACAACTCTCCCATAGGTGACCCAAAATTTATGGTAAAGATCCCTAACACCCATATAAACTATTGCACTTCATTACTCCACAACAACCTCCACATATCAAGGACACCCCTCTTCATCCATGCCCATGAGTACTACAAGTGTGCCCACCATCATGCAAAGTACTGTAGACCAAGAAACACAAGTAGATCTAAAAGGGCAAGGAAATACCCCCACACAATGTCAACCCTTAATGCAAATAGGGACATCTCTATCCAATCCTCCAGCCGGTTCATCCATACCATTGGTTTCACAAAACACATCTATCCCATCCATTATCAACCCATCTCAAAACAATCCCTTGGTCACAAATCCCATCAAACTTGGTAATATCTTGTATACATCCCTAACACAAGGAAACCCTTAAGACATGGGACACAAGAATATTTTTAATCAGCGAACTCAAGGTCCTAATGTGTCATTACCATCACAAAATCTAATGGCACAATCCTAATCTTTTCCCATGGTCCCCTTCACCATGCAAAATCAAATGGGACCTCAAACCTACATTCTTCCACCTCAATCCACTATCTTACAAGGAATGTTGAACCAAGGGAACCCCAACCTCTCATTAGCAATCTGCTACCCACTTAAAACATCACCATTCCAAATCCATCACAGATGTCCCAACTGTTGGAAGAGGGTTCATTCTGGGGGGGGTGAATCAAAGTGATGTAATTTTTAAACTCTTTGACTTGAATGCACAACTTAAATGTTTTGACCTTGAAATAATGTGGCAGATTTAACCAAACAAATGAACACTTAAACTTTGCAGAAAGATATGCAAGAAAATCAACTTATATTAAAAGCATCATGTAGCATTGTTCCATGAAATTGTGAACAATCTTATTTATGCTTTTTGAAACAGGACTTCAACTTTACACAATACAAGTTTATCTTGCTTTATGGAAGATTTTTAAACAAACTAAAATTTGTCTTTTAAACAAACTAAAAGTATCAGAGCATTGACTAATTGAACACATCAACTTGAAACATAATGAGAGACAAAAATAACATCACATAACACAAAGATTTCGTGAGTGGAAAAACCCTCTTGGGGTATAAAAAACCACTTGCAAACTGATCCTTTTATTCATTCAAAAGAGCACCAACTCTATTACAAAGTGGAGCACCAACTCCAATAACTTTTCTGAAGCACCAACTTCATATTTGAATAAAAAATCTCATGACATTGCAACCTATTAGGACCTTATAACTGCAATGAATATTTGCAGTCACAAAATCACAATAGAATACAAACTGATTTTCAATAATGCCCAACTCAAAAATAATCTTTGTAATACAACCAGAGATGAAAACAATAGAAACCCCTCTTCTCTTCTTTACAGAATGATATCACAATGTTAAACAATATACTATTCAAACTATAACTTCTCATCACTGTGTCATATGATTTTTCCAACAATTTATACAATGATTTACAAATAGTTATTCGTTTCAAAACCCGTATCCAATAACCAGGGTTTTTACGAACAATGTTGTTTTTTTATCATGATACCCATCAAGGGTTTTTAAGTAAAACCATAGAAAAACAACAATATGTCAATGAATATCACTGGAGTAATGAAACCCTTGAGTGTAATCTTAGGTTAATAACAACTGTAATCAATCTTTAACAAATCTCAATAAAGTCTTAACCACAAAATTAGTTATATTTTTCAACTGGAAAAAGATCTTTCACACTGGAAAGCGATTACCTGTGATGGTGGCCAAAAAATTACCATCTGTTTGCATAACATCTTCAAAATAGTTTCTCTAAAGCTCTTCCAACTTTCAGCTCGAACATCAGCTGAACACTGTGATCTCATATCCTCCATGGTGAGGCAGCTAGGTTTTCAAACCCATAAACTTGAGAAACAAAATAAAATGATTGCCCTATACGCTTTCGAGATAATCATTTGAAGTCCACTATCAAATGATGTTAAACATCATTTGAAATTTACATGTGATCGACACAATAATCACTAATCAAATATCAAAACATTTCCACATCATGTTGCCAATGTCCACGTGAGCTCACAACTATACAATGAAAATACCCTATTAGCTGCCAAATAAACATAATGATTCATATAATCAACTGTCCCAAATAAGTCAAGATTGATTTATCATTTAGGCTAAGGTCATATAAAGCCCAATGACCAACCAAATAAATATATACAATATGTAAGGTGAGATACAATGAAATAATACCCAATCACAATACATATATTGTGAATCAATATAAATATTTTAACCAATAATCTCCACCTCATGTATAATGCAATAACCCTTGTGAAGCTATATGTATAGAAAGTAAACATATGCACCAAAATAATTTGATGTGCAATAAAGAAGTGCCAATTTTTCAAAATGAAATCAACTATTCCATGATATCACCTGAAAGCCAATGCCACCTGAATAGGAAAAATATCATCTGAAAGCCAATGCCACCTGAATAGGCAAACTAACTTTTATTTGCACATGAAGCTCAACATGATCAGTACACAATATATGATAAATATGAATGTAATCCAAAGTCAGAACACTGTCCACAACCAAAATACTGAATACCAATGTCATATGTCAATACCAATCAACAAGATACCAAACCAAGCCAACAATTTTGACATCAAGGACAAATAACAAAAGAGAAGTGAACACCAACAACTAACTGATCCTACATTACAAGCATAGGCCTTAGCTTTACAACAAGCACAACAAGCTTATTAACAAGCCATCCAACAACAACAACAACAATAGCAAGCAGTCCTAGTAGCACAAAAACAATAGCAACAATAGCAAGCAACCTTAGCAGCCCAACAACAACAACAATAACAACAAAAAGCAACCTTAGTGGCACAACAAGTAGCCTTAGCAAAACAACAACAACAACAAGCAACCTTAGCAACCCAAAAATAGCAAAAACAACAACAACAAGCATCCTTAGCGGCATAGCAAGCAGCACAACAACAACAACAACAAGCAGCCTTAGCACAACAACAACAACAAAAATCCCATCAAGCATCCTTAGCAGCACAACAACAACGAAAAACCCAATAACAAGCCCTTGTGGCACAACAAAAACAACAACAACAAGCCCTTGTGGATCAACAACAACAATCCCTTGTGGCTCAACAACAACAACAAGCCTTATTGCTCAATTGTATGCCCAACAACAACAACAACACAAAATTTCCTACTATAATCCTCAACAGAACATCGCCAATACAAACACATTAGGAACATGTACATCAACACCTCAATCACCTTCATGGAATCTCACACCACCATACACCCCATACAACACCTTATCATATTAGAATTTGGCATACAAATCACCCGTCATCCCAACATATGTTCCTCCACCAAACCCGCAAGACGATCTAGCATCACAACTCAAAGCATTGTCCCAAGAAATACAAGACTTTTGGATGGGCAAGACAAAGAAGCCTCATACACATAATCTATGTCCCTATTCATTCAATCGAAACAACACAATAGTACCGTTCCCTCTCGACTTTGAAATCCCTAAATTTGATAAATACAAAGGGAGAGGAAGTCTTGTCGACCATGCCAAAGAGTTCAATGTCATGTACATGGAGGTGGCCTACAATGATTCTTATTTAATGTGCCTCTTCCCTCAAAGTTTAATAGGTCTTTCCATGGATTGGTTTTCTCAAATTCCTCCCAATATCAAAACTTTTTAATAAATCACTGATATATTCATAGATCATTTCTCCTTTAACCTTGACATGGATGTGAGCTTAGAAGAGTTATATACTCTTAGACAAAACAAAGGAGAATCTTTCACTAATTTCTCACAACGGTGGAGACAAAGAGCTAGTAAGAGCAAGTGCCCTCTTCCTGATGAATAGCAAGTGGGGATCATCATAGCAAATCTAGATCCAAACCTATCCTTCCACTTGAAAATGCAATGCATCACCTTTTATGATGAGCTTGTCCCTAGAGCCCTTCACATCAAGAAAGCTCTAATCTCACAAGGAAATACCCAAGCTTACAAAGGCAATCACCCATCAACTAGTTCAAACAACAAGCCTCGTGTATAGGCAAAGAACAAGAATGTAACCAATGATGGTGTGGTAGATGTTAAGGCGGTCCTAAGTGCTCCTATACCAAACAATAACACATTGCTAACATTCAACCAACTATGCAACAAACAACACCCCCTTAGAACAATCAAATCAATAACACCAAAATGCAACAAAGGCATACCCCTAACAAGAACAACTATCCTAAACACAAGTACACACAGTTGTTTAAACCCATCGAGACCATCATGAAGAAGTTGGTAGAGTCAAACTTGATAACGCTTCCCAACTTTGAAAACTACTAAGAAACCCAAGAGAAACCATCCTGGTACAACAAGAACGATCATTGTGACTTTCACAAAATCAAAGGACACAAAATTTGGTAGGGTCCACCTTGAAATTTGGACACGTGGTGCTCTTCCCACTATCTTGTACTCATATTTCTATGAATATTTTATTCATGTAATATGGCAGGAGCCAATAAACAATGAACAACTATCAAGTGGGACAAGGCCAAACTCTTCTTAAAGACACTTTCTTATGCAAGTGCTCCAAATTTCACTTAAGTTGGGGCCATCACCTAGGTCGACTTATGACTTTAACACTTAATTTATTTTAGACCTAGGGCATAAAGTATTGGACATAATGCATTAATATTTCATAACCCACACAACTTAAGATATAATCAAATATTTCAAATGGGATACGATTGATGAGACTAGGATGTTGGGGCCAATTGACACATGGTGCTAATGAAATGAGGTTGTGACTTAATGATTGGGAATCAACTATAGGAGGTCAATGCAAAGATATAACAAAAATGCATGCTCATACCTAAGGTTTAGGATTTTAACACTTGAGGGTTTTAGAAAGCTCAAACTTGCAGGATCAAAACCCTAATTCAATACAATTGAGGAATTTCAAAACATCCAAAACCCTAAAACATTGAAATAGCCATGGATTCAATAGCATGCACCACTAAGATCTCTCATATTGATTATAATTGATGGGCATCAAAGGTGGTATGAAATGTCAATAAAAACCAAGCACCAAAGACACATCCTCAACATCTTTAATACTTTATAATCACCATCAAACCAATTTCATCATAGCAACTCAACCATACATCCATAGACAAAAGCTTATGAAAGCAACACTAGAGGTTGACACTAATAGCTTACTAATGACAACATAATGCAACTAATCAAAGCATCATTAGAGACAACACCAACTCAACACAAACTGCACATCCTTGCAAAAAACTCCTCATATAGCTGACATTAATGACAACACCAAAGCTTGTTGACATCAATGAAACACCAATTGCACATGCTTGCAACAATAGCCATATTGGTGAATCACATAATCTCTGTATCATTTATTGTGTGTGAACTTTGTTTTATATGCTTTATTTGCAGTGTTTAATTCATTTTAAATTGCTTAATTATTTAACAAAAAATGGTATTGTTGGAAGATTTTTCTCTTGATAACAAACACAAATGGTTGTTTTGTTCTTTGTAAAAAGATACAATATTTTGTACAGATGATGGAGGGATTGGGTTTGTAGTACATCAAATAGAATGTAGTCGATTGCTACCCATAAACTCTCTTCTCTTCATACCTAATATTTTTCCTTGATGGTAAACTTCCACTTTTTGTTTCTTAATATTTTCTGTTGCTCTATAAAAATGTAATTGGACATTATGTCCCAATATAGTAGAAGAAATTGTTGCTCTTAGTTATTTAACTATTTTGGATCATCTTAAAACTTCTTCTATTTTTGTGCATGTTTCTTGTATTACTTTTGGGAAGAATATGATTTAAAAAACTAAAAACTAAAAACTAATTTGTAAGGTGAAGGGAATGTTTCCTTCTTGTTGTTGAACTATAACTCTAAAATGAGAGGATAATTAAGGATTTTAATTTATGTTATTAAAATGAATTGGGATTTTCGTGGGCTACATGCAATCAATTTTAGTTTGTCTTATATTGACATCAAGCATGGAATTGAGCTGTAATAGACAACATGGCTATGCATTCCATTGGATTATCATCCAAAAATGTGTTGTTTCTTATATCTAATGAGGTGTTCTGAGTAGAAAATTTAGTGGGTTTCAAGGTAATGTCTTCTCTATTAGACGTGGTTGAGGTATTTAGTTAGTAGATTTTTTCATTGGCGGCAAAGCGCTTCAATCATAGTCACTCTTTGAACTGAAGTTATATTAACACGATCCCATGTAGTGTGGGCTTTAGTATTAATAATCTATATAAAATATGTCAAAGATATCCTTTTGAGGTGTATATTTAATTTGTGGAAAAATTATTTGTATGCTAGTTACACTTTAGGTAGATATAAATGAGAAAAAAAATCACATACACTAAGGGTGACTTTTTTCATTTCTATTCAAAAATCAAAAACACCATGTTGTACATGCAATTAAATCTATTATGCAATCAAATGGTGTCAAGTTTTTCTCAACATACTGCTCACCACTTTCTATCTCCATCCAATTTATCACAATTATTGAAAGTTGTAAATATTATTGAAGACCAACTCTTCTTTTAATTTTATTATGTATAGTTTCTTGTTTTGATTTGTGGATTCGTTTCCTCAATATTTTAGATCAAACTCCATGACCCATCATTAGGAAGAGAGAAAAATAAGAGAGCAAAAAAAAGGAACCCATAAATTGAGGGTGGCTTTAATTGTTTATTTTCAAAAATCAAGAACACCATGTTGTACATGCAATTAAATCCATTATGCAATCAAATGGTGTCAAGATTTTCTCAACATGCAGCTCACCATTTTCTTTCTCGATCCAAATTATCATAGTTATTGAAAGTTGTGAATATTATTGAAGACCAAATCTTCTTTTAATTTTATTGTGTATAGTATCGTGTGGATTTTTTCCTCAACATTTTGGATCAAACTCCATGATCCATCACCACAAAGAGAGCACAACAAGAGAGTAGAAAAACTAGAAAACACATACATTGAGGGTGGCTTTATTCATTTCTTTTCAAAAATCAAGAACACCATGTTATACATGCAATTAAATTCATAATGCAATCAAATGGTGCCAAGTTTTTTCAATATGAGCTCATCACTTACTTTCTCCATCCAAATTATCACAATTATTGAAAGTTGTGAATATTATTGAAGACCAAATCTTATTTTGATTTTATTGTGTATAGCTTTTTGTTTTGACCGTGTGGATTTTCTTGATATTTTATATCAAACTTCATGATCCATCTAAAAAAAGATTATAAGATATTACTTAAAAATTAAAAAATGGATCATGGAGTCTTTTTCCTTGACATTTTGGATCAAATCTTTTAATTTTATTTGATTTGAATTTTCATATGACATCCTTAAAACTCACTTTTAAATTGTGCAATTGGAGAAATATTTCTTCTAGATTATCCCATGACTTTCTACGATATTCCACCAATCCTTATCCTAAATCACATCTAAACTTTAGCATTGATTAATCATGACAAAAAAATGAGCATCTTTAGGTAAGTCCTCCACTTGCTTTCATTTTCTATATTTTTCTTTACAAAAAAGTTAATCTAGCATATGAATAATTGATTTATTTGGCTTATGCAGATATGACGTATATAAATAATAGTTTTCAATGTCGGTTTAATTTTTTTTATTGAATTTCAAACATATATGATATAATAGAAAATCAAAACAATTATATAAATTTTATATTTGAAAAAAAATAAAGTCACATGATTAGTCTTTGAAAATAATGATCTAGAATTAATGAAAAATAGACTGAAAAAAAAAGACACAATATTATTCTCCATCAACATAAATCAATAAAACATGAAACAACCAATTTTACTATTTTCTAAAAAAAATTAAAAAATATTTTAAAATTAAAAAAATAATAATACAATTAATTATTTAACTTAATTCTCATTTAAATCAATTACTAAAATATCCCTACCATAAAAATAATAATTAATACTATCAATTTTTAAAACTTTTCTCAAATCTCTATCGTAAATTAGAGTCCTAAAAACTTGTTTTTAACATATTTTGCAATGAGTGAAAATGAATTAAACTTCTAAACAATAAACATAAATAGATAAGATATTAAACTATGATAATAAAAATTGACGGTTACATGTTTTTCAAATTTGACGGTTTCAAATTATTCAAGTTTGACGATTACACGTTTCTCAAATTTGACAGCTACAAATTATTCCAACTTGACGGTTTCACCGTCCTTTCCCCACCATTAAAGTTCCCTTGGTCAAATTTGACGGCTACGCCTTGTGGGTATACGTTCTTATGTTTCTTTCAAGCCAAGACCTCCGTGAAGTAAAGGACTTCAATTTTGTCTTAAATGAAGACGACGTCGCTTTCTACTCCACTTTGATTTCGTCCTTGTCATACTTTATTTTACGTGCTTAAAATCAATCGACTTGACCAAAGGTAAGGATGAGCTATTTATTTCTTAAGTCGTGTGTATTATAACTAACAATTGCAGACTACGTATGCCGAAAGGTCAATTAAATAAATTTTGGTCTATTTTTTTTCATACATTTGTGCAATATATGAAGTCAATTTGTAGGTCATTTAGAAAATGATGTTCTTTGTGCAACAAATGTCTCAACATGGAGAGAAGGCAAGCGAGAGATAAAGAGAGAGGAGAGAGGGATAGATAGAGACAGAAGAGATAAATATATAGAATGAGAGAGAGGGAGAAAATGAGAGAGGGAGACATAGAAAGACAAAGACAGAGATAGGAAGTGATATATAGAGAGGTGGAGAGAGGGTGGGATATAAGGGTAGAGAGATGAAGAGATAATGATATAGAGATAGAGAGGCAAATAGATACATATATAGAAAGAGAGGGGGGATATAGGAAGAGAGAGATGGATGGACATGGAGAGGAAGGCATGCCTAAAGATAGAGGGGGAGAGAGGAAGATAGAGGTATATATATATATATAGAGAGAGAGAGAGAGAGATCTTTATGTTTGTCTCCTTCTCTCTCTCTATTTATCTCTCTTACTATCTCTATCTCTTTCTCTCTCCCTCTTTATTCCTCTAAATTTCTACCTTTATCCTTGTATCTCTATATCTCTTTATCCCCCTCTCTATTTCTCTCCCTCTTTATTCCTCTATATTTCTATCTCTATCTTTGTATCTCTATATTTGTTTGTTCCTCGCTCTCTCTCTCTCTCTCTCTTTGTATCTCCCTCACACTCTATCTATCCCTTCTCTCTTTGGTTTGCAATGGGTATGCCAAAGAGGCTTGGAAGGTCAATTAGGGAAAAATTTGGTCTATTTTTGCATACATTTGTGTAGTACATGAGGTCAATTTGTAGGGCATTGATCAAATGATGTTGTTTATTCAACAAAGGTCTCAATAAAGAAACTGTGATAACTTTAATTCAAGTGTGTGCATCCACTTATAGGGATCCAAACATGACTAAAACAAAACCTCTAAGAGGGAGGGAGAGGGAAAGAGGGATAGAGAGAGAGGGATAAAGGAAGGAAGAGCTAGAGAGAGAGAGAGGTAAGGAGATAGAGATGGAGAGGAATATAGAGATGGAAAGGAAGATAGAGCTAGAGGTGGAGATGGAGATGGAGATGGAGATGGAGATGGAGGAGAGACATATGGAGAGGAAAGAGAGGGATAAAGAGAGAGGGGAGAGAGGGATAGATAGATACCTCTCTATCCCTCTATTTATCTTTCTCTCTCCCTCTATCTCTTTCTTTGTTTATTTCTTCTCTATTTTTTTATCTCCCTCTTCCTCTCTTTATCCCTCCATTTTTATCTTTGTTTCTCTCTAACTCTATCTCTCTTTATCTATATGCATGCCTTTCTCCTGCTTTGTCTCATTTACTCCCCCTCTCTTTCTCTCTCTTCCTTTCTCTTTTTTTCTCCCATATCTCTTTCTTTGGTTGGTGATATATTTGGGAGAAGGTAAAGCCAAGGTTTCATGGGTGAAACATGGGGTAAGTCTGGTAAAAACATTGCAAGAGAGGATGCAATAGATGGACCATGAATGGGCTCTTGTACGAAACCCGAGGCTGAAGAATAAAAAAATTGTGTTAATTCTTATATATTATTATTTAGTACATTTATATTATATAATATTACATTATATATTGCACTATATAATATATAAACAATAAATAACATAATATACATTATATAATAGCATTTATATATTATATATTATAGTGTAATATATAATATAGTATATAATATAAATATAAGTGTAGACAATGAAAATTTTCCTAAGCCTGCGAGTGTCATTTTTCTTCATCCTCGTCTTTTGATAATTGAATAATTTTAGTTATTCAATTATGTTTGATCATATTCCTCTATTAATTAAATAATTATTAATAGTTATTTAATTAATTCACTTTCTAATCTTTATTCTATCTTGATCGATTAAATAAACTAATCGTGTCACTAATTTCTCCCTCTTCTTCAATAGTTAAATAAACTATTATTTATTTAATTATTTTGTCACCTTTCATCTATATCCTTTAATTCTTCTATAGTTAAATAATTATTAAAATTATTTAACTATCCCACGCCACCTCCCCTATTAAATAATTAATCTAAATTAATTGTTTAAGGTCTAATTTTCATCTCTCCATTTAATTAAATTGATAAATTTAATTAAATGCTCCTCTTTTCATTTTCTTCAAAATAAATAATTTATTTTCCACTTGTCCATTTCCTCCACTCTCTCCATTTTTGAATAAATTATTTAAAATAAATTATTTATGCACCACCTGGTCAAAGATGTTCTGTCATAATCCCGTGTCATAACATTCATTTCTATCATAGCCTGCATGTCTTGCATGTCTATTATAGCTGTCAGGCGTCATAGCCGTCACCGTCATAGCTTTTCCATGCATGGCATATTTTTGGTGCATCAATTTTGGACCTTTGATCTTGGCATCTTTTATGAGACTTAATCTGCCCAATCTATTTCATAACATCCATCTCATGCATTCCCATCCATTGATCTTGGAATCTTTCTAGAAGATTAATCCCAACTGTCCATTTGAATGGTTGTCTATAAAAGCAACTTTCCTCCATTTTCATTTTAACAGCTAATTGTCTCCAACTTTCTTGCTACCATTTGTAGGTTTGGCACAAGTATTTCAACAAATCTGAGGGAAAAGTTGCATAACAAGAAGGAGAGCATGAGAAGGGATCAACTACAATATGGGGAGTGCTTTATTTTGTTTGCTTTCATTTTGATATCTCCATTTTTTTTGTATTCTCTTGTTGATGTGGTTTAATAGCTTAGTAGTGTTGGCTGTCACTTTATCTATGCTATTTGATTTCTAACCCCATCTTACATTGGTGAACCCAATGTGAATCTTACAATTTTGTAGAGAAATTGGTTTGTTTTCGTTGTTTTGCAGGTTACAGCCAAGAATTCATACAAAATTATGTCATCTTTTTTTTAGCACAAAAAAATGGGCACAATGAATCTTTAAAAATGATTATCTAGGTTTTGTAAGCCTTGTTCTTAGCTTTCCAGAACTTCAAACAGTTTAAAATTTCGTTAAGATTTGAGAAAGTTATGGCCGTTTTAGTATTTGTTGTTTTTTAATCTAGTTTTTAAAACCTGCGTTTTCTTTTGCTTATAACAATTTTTTAGTGCAAAATTTTGAAAAAATATTTTCTGGGTTTTGAATGTTTCTATAGAAACAAAATTTGAACTTTTTTATTTCTTTAGGCATAATCAATTTTGTTTTCTTTCAACAACAACAACAAATTGCATTTACACTCATGAGAATAAAATGAACCATAATTTGCATGTCACTCATTTGGTCTTAAAATGAACAACAAATTGCATATTTCATTCATGGGGCTTAAAACGAACAACAAATCTGCATGAATCACTCATTGGGCCTAAAATTTATAATTACAACTTGCATTTTCTTGTCATTGGGCTAAAATGAACACAAGCATGCATTGAAACTCATATGGTTAAAATGAACTTGCATTCTCATGACATGAGTTTAAAATGAACTTTGTTTTTCATATTTCAAGTTAAACTTTTAAAAAGAATAAAGTTTCTTGTGTGTCCTCCTCACATTATAATTTGGTAATTAAAATTTACAAGTGTCTTCAAATTTTGTCACCTTGATGCAATAATTGAAGTATCCTCTCCCCTTGTGCATTCATGCGATCCTAGGTGTAAGAGAAACAGTTATTGCCTCTAGAACTTGGGTCTGCCTTGGTGGGAAAAAGTACTCACCCTAAGGCGACTTAGACTGGCAACAGAGTTTTTGGCCAAGCTATCCCTGACCGGTATATAAATGTGAATCCTTAGGGAAAGCCTAGGATTACGAGTGTGGATGTGTCATACGGACCAAGTAGTACTCCCCAAAACCCTGTTGAGCTTAACCTCTTCAGGTTGGAGTGTCTTCTAAACAGAGCTTAATCTTGCACCCCATGTATGGCCACTCGAATGGGGGTCCCAAATTAAACACCATTGTGTAGTAGCCAAAAACCTTCTATTTGCTAGCGCAACACCAGTTGGTGTGAAGGCGTCCACATCTTCGCAGTCTGTAGTAAAGGTGATCAATTTTCCATGGGATTTTCATGGGGGTTGGAAGCTTGGTTGGTCTAAGAAGAGAGTGCACTATAATGGGGACCCCGTGCAACCAAACTTCTGGATTCACATGCCACTGATATGCAGTTGGGGAAACCCACATGGAATCTAGCGAATATTGTCTTGGCCTAACCATAGGATTGTGCTTGTCTTATTTGTGTTTGTCTACATTCAAACATCGTGCTTGTCAAGTGTTTTTTGGATTTTCAAACAATATACACAACATTCACAAATCTGGACACAAACAATCAACCTCAGACAACTCAAACTTTTCAACAAAACATCAAAAAATAGTCTCAACCTACTATCAAACATTTTTTTTCTAAGAGGTCTTTGTCATAAATCAGCTTTGAATTTGCTCAAAATCCTCATTATTCAACCATTAGTTTGTATTTTTGACCATAGACTTAATCTTTCAAATTTTAGTTGCATACATTAGGCTTCATAATCATAATTTCTGGCATTAGCTTGACCCTAGGTTTTCCTTTTTGTATACTTTGGATTAGGTTAACCTCATCACAATTTGCAAAATTATTGCTTTCAAAACTAGGTTATCTTGGACTTATTCATCATTCCTATTTTCAATCATTGTCTCTTTTGTGAGAATTTCCAACTCAACAGTCTAGTTAGGAAAACTCACTAGTCATCTTGACCTTGTCACTTTGTCATTTTCAACAAGTCCTTTGGTAAACAAAATCGAAAACAAAGATTAAGCTTAGAGTGCTTAGGTACCCCTTTCTCCAAATTGCATTCATTTTAGTTCCTACCTTGCATACTTTATTCCCAAAAAATCCAAAAAGATCATTCATCCTAGTTGTCATTTTGAACCTAAAACTTACATTAGTTACCTCTTTATTCAATTTCATCACCTTAGTCCTCATTTTTCACCTTGACCTTACAATTTTCCTAGTCCACATTGTCATTTTCGTAATCAACATTGTCATCCAAGTCAACATCGCCATCCTAGTCACCTTGGCTTTTGGCATACTTGCATTATCATCTCTTTGCATCATCATCCTAGTCACCTTGGCTTTTGACATACTTGCATTATCATCTCTTTGCATTGTCATCCATTATCACACAAACATAGACTAGTGTCATACTTGCATTGCCATCATCTTCATTTGAGCAATTTTCTTGATGGTGGAAACAAGACTTCAAAGAAAGAAAAGACAAATGGCAGACTTTGGACAAGACTTTGACAACAACACCAACACCAATACCAATCCCAATGACTGGATTTATGATGACCTATTTGGAAATTTGAACGTACAATGATCCACGAGCATGTCAACTTCCTTTCAAAATCCACTTTTTGAACAATTTATATAAAGAGACCAAAATGGACAAGTACTAGCTGAGGATTTAGACACTGCCGATCAAAACCCTGACATAGCTTCATTTGTAGAAGAATTGGTCTTGAACGATCCTGAATGATACCTTGCTATGCTTTTGGACCAAGGGGAAAAATTACCAAAAGGCTTCTACATTAATACCATAAGACCTTCTCCAGACAATGTAGAAACCCTTGTTTCCACTATCTCTGAAATCTGACTATTTTTTATTATTTTTTGAAGGTTTTTGGTTTTTTTTTTTTGTGTTTTTTGAGCATAAAAGAAAGAATGTGATTTTGATAGAAATTGATAATAAATTTAATAAAAATCACTCAACTCTGGAAACAACATAACCTATTTCAAATACCGATGCCAGTCTATTAATTTGACTTCTGGAATGATTACAAATAGGATTCAATAACATGCAATCTAGAAAGCATTGATTTTTTTAATAAAAGAACCTGATATTAGCAGCCAACTGGAAATAACCAGATCTGGTATGACAACATTAAATGATTCCTTCTCCCTTTGTACAATGATTGCAACTTGATCCAAATGCTGAGGCGCCTCCAAGAAGGATGATAGAAGACCAGGAGGAAAGGCGTTTTGCACAATATCAAGAACACGCCTCTTAAATGCTAGTACGGCCTGACAGATGGTACAGCTGCTGTAGCAACAATAAATGCAAGGTACGGCTCTCTTAAGAACCTCTAGAATATTAAAAAGATGATGCCTCAATGCAAGAACTCCTCTATAATGAATTACTAACTGAAACCCTGAAGTTTGAATCAACTGTGAAGCTTTGTAATTTCTTATGAATGAAGAAATCCCTATGCCTGGCAATAAATCAGATGATATCTCACACCCTCTGAACTGCTTTCACTAGAGATGGCTCGTTTCCCAATGCTTTGAGACTGAAACCCTTGGCTTCCATGCTCTGGTCAAAACTTGATCAATTTTCAATTCCCAATAACATAATGGGCTCGATTTTCAATGCAAATACCTTATACACACTGAAAAGTGCGATTTCCTTAATAATAAGGAAGCATTAAAAAGTTCAAACTTTTTATTTTAATATTTCCATAGTCTCCTGACAAATTTTTAATTATAAAATATAATTAAAAAAAATGTCCCCTTCCATGATGGGCGACCCCTCAGCCAAAATCACTTAAGTTATAATATAATAATATTATAACTTTATATTATAAACTCCAATAATTAATATTTAATTAAATCAATTAAATATTAATATCTCTCTCAATATTCACCCGATGCATGAGCCGTCTGAAGCTGACGAATAAGGAAGTGATTCAGCATGTGATCAATCCATACTGCTAAAAATAGCAGGGGTCCCACACTGAGTGCCAAATACTGCTAAAAATAGCAACTCAGGCTAGAAGTGTCCAAATGAGCCCGAACGAAAGCCAACTGATCAAATACTGACAACTGAAGCTGAGCCAAGCTCCAACATGACCCTCTATCCAACCTATCAGCCTACGAGGGTCGCATAATAGGCCAATCCTGTGCTCTGAGAGATGTCAACTAGAAGGGGACATGATAGTCCGCCCCTCCTGAAATTGCTTGTCCTTAAGCAATCTCAACTCTGGATGCTGCAGAATATCTTCCCTCTCCCATGTAGCATCCTCCACTGGAAAATCTCTCCATTTCACTAGATATTCCCTGATAGTCCTCCTACGCAACTGTCTCTCTCTATACTCCAGGATAGACTCAGGTACTAAAATCAACTTTCCCTCATCATCTAAGCGAGGTAGAACTGCAGACGGTACCACACGATGTCCCAACACCTTCTTGAGGCGTGATACATGAAAAACATTGTGTACCCTGCTCTCTGCCAAAAGCTCAAGCTCATAAGCCACCTCTCCAACTCGCCTCAGGATCTTGAAAGGACCGTAATATCGTGGCTTAAGCTTCTCTGACCCACTCTTCCTAAGAGTGGACTGACGGTAGGGCTGCAACATGAGATAAACCATGTCACCCACCTCTAAATGTCTCTCCGTCCTCTTCTAATCTGTGTATTATTTTTGTTGATTTTGTGCCTTGGCAATATTCTCCTTGAGAGCCTTCATAATATCCTGACTCTCCTACAACAAGTCTCCAGCACTCGGCACTCTACTGTCACTTTGTAGCAAATCCAGAAAACTCAACGCCTCATAACCATACAACGCCATGAAAGGTGACATTTGAATGGTCATATGGAATGTCGTGTTATAACAATACTCACACAAATGAATCCATTTGACCCACGCCTTCTGTTGCCCTGCAATATAATTCCTGAGATAACCCTCCACCCATTTATTCACTATCTTCATCTGCCCATCTGTCTGCGGGTGGTAATTGGTGCTCGATGTAAGCTCGGTCCCACAAAGTCTGAACACCTCCTGCCAGAAGTGACTCAAGAACCGACTATCCCTGTCGCTAACGATGCTCCAAGGCAACCCATGTAATCTAAATATATCATGAAAAAAGACCATTGAAAAATACAAAAAATCGTCACCTTGATGAAAACTTGGCAAATAGGCGTCCTGGTGACACAAAAAAAATAAAAAAATTCATCCAATAGTGAAAACCTGGTAAACAGGCGCTTTGGATAAGTACCATGGTGAAAACCTGACAAATAGGTGCCATGTGTAGTTTGTCATTGTTGTGCCATCTACTGTCACTCTATCTACCTTTGTCCCTAATGAACATACTCTTTCTGACATTTGTCATAACACTTCACCTTGACATCATGACATTTTTGTCCATGGTTGACAATGGTTGAAATCAAGTCTTGCATATTGTCCACTGTCCATGCTAGTCATGCCTTTTCTTTACATTCCATTTTGCCTAGCTCATTCTCAACTTGACTAGGGGAAATTTTTTATCATGAGACTATAGTGGGTAACGCACGTGATCCTAAAAATCATAAAATGTCTTAAAAAAGACCTAAAAATCGAAAAATATCCTAAAAAAAATCTAAAAATTAAAAAATGTCCTAAAAAAGATCTAAAAATTGAAAAATCAAAAAATGTCCTAAAAAAAGACCTAAAAATAAAAAAATGTCCTTAAAAAGACCTAAAGATCAAAAAATGTCTTGAAAAAAACCTAAAATAATAAAATTAAAAAAGTCCTAAAAAAGACCTAAAAATCAAAAAATGTCCTTAAAAAAGATCTAAAAATTGAAAAATGTCCTTAAAAAAATACCTAAAAATTGAAAAACGTCCTGAAGAAAATACAAAAATTCCAAAAAATGGAGTCATGTCAGTCAACATAGTCACGTCAATTCAAGTCTTGATTAGTCTTTGTCATTGTCAAACTGCGTTGTCTGTGCACATTAGCTACGTAGGCAAGGCTCATCTTCGAACCCCCAAGACATTAGGTCAGTCCTAGTAGGTTTGTCAAAATAAATCATGACTCAATCTTTGGTCAACAAGACAAATTCATTGGTCGTGTTGAACTACGAGGTCTTTGAGTGTATGACGTAGGCAAGGCCATTTGTCGATGAGCCCTTGAGGCCACACTAGGTCAGTCCATTAGGGTTCATTGCACAATTTTCTCAAACACATGAAATAATCTTTAAATTTATCATGATCTTTGTCAAAATTCGAATGAATAATCTACCTAAGCGAACTTGTATAATCTGTCAATCAAGCACGACAATCATCTTGGCATATCAAAATTGGTCAATCTCAGTCAAACTTAGTCAAACTAGTCAAATCTTGCTTATTCTACAGATGCGCCCTTGTAAAGGGTAGCCCATCATTTAATCATGCCCTACGATGTGTCCTTCTTAGGCATCGTCACGATCATATGGCATTTTGAGGATTCTCACGACATTTGAGATACAGTCCTCTTGGTATCAACATCATTCAGGATGTATCCTTCCTGAATTTGACAATCTTGACATCGACATCATTTGGGATGTGTCCTTCCCAAACTTGACATCAATTCAGCATCTTGACACCAATATTGTTTAGGATGTGTCCTTCCTGAACTTGACATCAATTCAACATCTTGACATTGACCTCATTCGGGATGTGTCCTTCCCGAATTTGGTATCACTCTGGCATCTACGTCATTCAGAATGTGTCCTTTCTAAATCTGACATCTCGACATCGTTTAGGATGTGTCCTTCCTAAAATTGACACCAATCTGGCATCTACATATCGTCAACCTTGGCATTTTGACACCAAGACATATGACATTCCACCACACTTGACAAACTTGACATTTTGACATTCAGACACTTGGAAAGCACTTAGAATTTAATTTTATGATGCTTGTTTTGTCTTTTGGCAATCATGATACTAGTTCCTCAAGGATGTCCTGACAACAGGATTTAGAGGAGCAATGATGTTTCATGATTTGTCTTTCCTGTCTTTACTGTTTGTGGTTGATTATGACAAAAAGACTGGGGCAATCACTCTCTTAGTATGAGTCATGATCATCCTTGTATGCGATTGCTTGTCTCACGTGATGGTACAACCTTGCACACCTTGGTCTACGTCATATCATGGTGTTTGTTGGCCATTACAATAATCTGCCCAATGATGATAAATATAAAAATGTAAGCATGAAAGTTGGTTCCCTTATCATTTCTCGTCTAGCTTTCCATCTTCATCCTCCTTTCTCTTCCACGCTAATATCCATCCCCTTCCATGCTAACATATCTTCTATCCTTCATCCTCTAGTCTTATCATCCATTTCGAGAGCACAGTCGTGTTCTTTGAACTCACATGTCCTCTCGAGGGGGCATACACAACCCTCCTCATCATTCTTCTTTCACTAGGGCATATTTCAGAATTAAATTTCTTTGACACAATGCAATGAACTGCATTATGTCAAACAGGGGCAAAATGTAGACAATGAAAAATGTCCTAAGCCTACAAGTGTCATTTTTCTTCATCCTCGTCCTTTGATAATTGAATAATTTTAGTTATTTAATTATGTTTGATCATATTCCTCTATTAATTAAATAATTTTTAATAATTATTTAATTAATTCACTTTCTAATCTTTATTCTATCTTGATTGATTAAATAAACTAATTGCGTCACTAATTTCTCCCTCTTCTTCAATAGTTAAATAAATTATTATTTATTTAATTATTTTGTCACCTTTCATCTATAGTTAAATAATTACCATTAATTATTTATCTATTCATGGTCCTTTAATTCTTCTATAGTTAAATAATTATTAAAATTATTTAACTATCCCATGCCACCTCCTCTATTAAATAATTAATCCTTTAAGGTCTAATTTTCATCTTTCCATTTAATTAAATTGATAAATTTAATTAAATGCTCCTTTTTTCATTTTCTCCAAAATAAATAATTTATTTTCCACTTGTCCATTTCCTCCACTCTCTCCATTTTTGAATAAATTATTTATGCACCACCTGGTCAAAGATGCTTTGTCATAATCCCATGTCATAACATTCATTTCTGTCATAGCCTGCATGTCTTGCATGTCTGTCATAACTGTTAGGCGTCATAGCTGTCGGTGTCATAGTTTTTCCATGCATGGCATATTTTTGGTGCATCAATTCTAGACCATTGATCTTGACATCTTTTATGAGACTTAATCTCAACCATCCATTTCATAACATCCCTCTCATGCATTCCCATCCATTGATTTTGGAATCTTTCTAGAAGATTAATCCCAGCCGTCCATTCAAATGGTTGTCTATAAAAGCAACCTTCCTCCATTTTCATTTTAACAGCTAATTGTCTCCAACTTTCTCGCTACCATTTGCAGGTTTTGCACAAGTATTTCAACAAATGGGAAGGCAAAGTTGCATAATAAGAAGAAGGAGAGCAAGAGAAGGAATCGACTACAATATGGGGAGTGTTTTATTTTGTTTGCTTTCATTTTGATATCTCCATTTTGTTTGTATTATCTTGTTGATGTGGTTTAATAGCTTAGTAGTGTTGGTTGTCACTTTGTCTATGCTATTTGATTTCTAACCCCATCTTACAATAAGTATAATAAGCAATATAATATAAATATATAAATATTGCAATATAATATAATATAATATAAATATTGTAATATTGTAATATAATATAAATATAAATATAACTATAATAATATAAAATTATATATACAATATTATATAATATAATATAATATATAGATATAAGTATAAATATAGTAAACAATATTAAATAAATATATAAATACAAAAATATAATATACAATATAAATATAAATATAATAAATAATATAATATAATAGAAATAGAAATATAATACATAATATAATATAAATATATAAATAATGTAATATAATAAATATAAATATAGATATATAAATAATATAATTGTCTATGTAATATTAAAAATATAATATAATATTGTATAATAATATGTTGTAATATTATATAATAATATAGTGTATATTATTATTATATATTATTGTAGACACCCAAATTTGATCACTCCCATATGATCAAATTTACCTCTTTATTCATCAATTCTGTCAATATTAATTTATTTAATTAATATTACACTTCCCACATAAGACTCTTAAAGTATTTAATTAATAATTAAATACTTTATTGATGCCTTTATCTTCTCTAAATTAAATAAATACACCAATTTATTTAATTTAATCATCCTAATCTATTGAATTAAAATCAATTTAATTTTTTTTTTGTCTCACTCCTTGTCACATCCTCCATAATCCATCTCTAATATGAATTAATTTAATTAATTCATATTTAGGGTGTGCATCCTCTTAATTAAGGATTAATGCCACATCTTCCTACATTTGCCACTTGTCTCTAATCTTCCATTAATTATCATAATCAAGTATTTGCATAACTTTAATCAAAGTCATTAACTATTTTTAGCACCACTTTTTAGTCAATCTTTTTATTTTTCTTTTTTTGACATTGACCCTCTTTCCCATGAGAATTTTTAATTCTCATTTATTCATCCTATGTCTTTCTCCTCCCCATGTGAATTTTTAATTCACATTTTGTCTTTCCAAGACTTCTAGAATATTTGACATGTCACCTCATGCACATGTGACCAATTCCCACTTTTTTGGGACTCACCTTTTACCCTTTAGACTCTCTTAAGAATGTGAATTTTAATTCACATTTATATTTTCAACCACCTCTCATTTTCCCATGGAAATTTTTGAAGAATTTCAAAATTCCTCAAATGTCCCTTTCATTCTCACTTGGGGACAAGAAATCCCTTTTTGAAGAAATCTTCTCACTTCCCAAGGTACTTGTCCTTCCTCCACATCATGTACCTCCCTTCCACATCATCTCACCCTTAGCCCTCTCACATTCCACATGTCAAAATGTGAGGGCTTGTGAGTCCTCAACTCGCCTTAGCCCTTCATCTTGACTTTGTTGGATAAATCTCAACCATTGAATTCTCTAGAGAATTCAAGTTCCTCTATAAATACCCCCTCCTCAAAGGCATTTCAAACACTTAGCCATTTTGCAACTAAATGTTGCCATTTTGTGTACTCATTTAGCCATCAATTTCATCTATTTTCATTTACATCCAAGCACATAGTCATATCCTCCATTTAGCCACATCAAGAGCCATCAAGGAGCATACAAATCAATCCAAATCAAGGGCCAACCAAGAAGTTTCAGCTACAAGAAGGAAGGTATATCCATTGTCATCATTTAACATTTTCCTCTTTGAATTTTCAAATTCATTAGACTAATCTTGAGGTGTTTCATTATGTTTTTCATTGCATTTTAATTGCTTAGAATAGGTTAAACATTTTGATATCACAATTATATTTGATGATTTGAATATGCAATTAGCATAACTACAATTATTATATGTAGATGTTTCTTAAAAACAGTTTTAGTTGATTTGATATCTTATTCACTCTAAAATACTTATTTTTTATATCATAATCAATTTTATAATGGTTTCATTTTTATTATTATTAATAGTAAAATTTAATATTAATAATTATAATTAATTTAATTATAGTAATTATTTTAATAAATTAGTATTTATATAATATTATTATTTATATAAAATACGCTGAGGCACTTATTTTCATCATTTTTTCTCATTGCAATAGTATTTCATCATTCGTATAATTATAAAGATTTATTTTATTTTATAATATATATTTATACATTATTTTTATTTTGAATGTTAAAAAGATAAATTAAAGTAAAATAAAAATAATTACACTGAGAATTACATGGAGAGACGTATTACGTAGTGGTAGTAATATTTTTTTTTAGATTTTGAAATCAATTTAATTAAAAAATAAATTAAAACTAAATACTTAGTATCATTTAATAAATTTTTAAGTTTTTAGGGTGAAAATTTATTTATAGTAGTAACATAAATATATTTTTTATAATTATAACAAATTTTAATGTATTTATTTGTAATTTTTTTTTGTTTATTTTTCAATAGTGTATTTATTTTTCAATAGTTTTTAGTTTTTTTGTTTTATTTTTAAAGTTGTTTTATTCACAAATTCATGAAGACCTCTATTAAAATAAATTAAAATTAAATACTTAGTGTCATGTAATAAATTTTTTAAGTTTTTAGAGTGAACATTTATTTATAGTAGTAACACAAATATAATTTTTTAGAGATGTGCTACCCACTAAGGTAGCGATTTGTAAAAAAAAAAACACATATTTTTTATAATTATAAGAAATTTCAATGTATTTATTTGTAATATTTTTTGTTTATTTTTCAATAGTGTATTTATTTTATTTTTCAATATTTTTTATTTTTTTGCTTTGTTTTAAAAACACTTTTAAATCTGTTTTATTCACAACTTTCTTTAGATGTTTTTATCTTTGAATTCATGGATACCTCTATTAAAAGAGGTCGTTGAATCATAACTGTTTCAAAACTTCACAGTTGCAGGTTTGGCTTTATTCTCCTGGAGTTGGATTTCTCGCAGGTTTGGCTTTACATTTTTTGGATTCACTTGAGTTTAGCTATCATAAATTTGGCTTTAGTCCTGTTGAAACCAATTGCATTGTTATAATTTGTTGTTGTAGTAAAACAAAACAAAGATTCAAGGAGTCGTAAGGTTTATTGCTTTTTATTTGTGGTTGTTTTATTATTGAGTGGGATGGAAAGTCTCTCAAGTTGAGTATGTTGGACTTGCTAGGCCTCATTTGGTTTGGAACTTGGCAAGGTTACATTTTCTTAATACGCACTAGAATCAAAACTAGGGTTTGGTTACCTTATCTTGTATCTCTGTGAAGAAAATACATAAATTTAATATTTGATCTTATCTTAATTGACAACTGTATCACGTTTGTTTAAAGAAGAAGTTTGACATATGTATTAAAAATCAAATTATAATTAAAATTAGTCAATTCAAATTTCACGAGGAACTCATAAGACAACTAAGCATATTTGTGTTTAACCTCTAATGTGCTATTGAGTCTTTTCTGACTTTATTTCACTACTAAGTCTTTCCATAAAATCAATCAATTCAAATTTCATGGGGAACTCATAAGACAACTAAGCATCTTTGCATTTAACCTCTAATGTGCTATTGAGCTTTTATGACTTTATTTCACTATTGAGTCTTTCCACTTGATTTATTTTGCTCATATATTATTTGATTGATTGAAACAGTGATATCATATGGGCAGTTTACTCTTGTTTTAAATAAGTTGATGAAAATAGACGCCTTGAGAAAAGATAACTCTTGGCATGTTTTATATATTAATATTTAATATATGTATGCTAGTATATATTATATTTAAATTTTATATAACGTAAATTATTAAATATATTTATAAATATTAAAAACTATTTATTATTTAATTACATATAAAAATTTAATTATATTTCTATTATTACTCTATTTTATATTCTATATAATAAATTATTAAATACAAAGCATATATTATAATTAATCTATAATATTTTTCAATATAATATAATTTAAATTTATTTAAATTTAAAAATTAAAAAGTTAAAATTAAACGGGCCAAATAAAAGAGGTGTAGGAAATAATGCATGAAAACGATGACAACAAAAAAAGCCAAGTATTAATGAACCATTTTTTTTTAACCGTCTTACATTTTTATTCTCCACTTTCAACCGTTGATTTAACAAATCAATAAGAATACGCCTTCTGCATAAAATACTTCTTTAAAGTCAATTATATAGATCTAATTTAAAATTAATTTATCAATTTCAAGATCAAAATTAATTTGTCTAGTCGAGATATTTTAAAAGGTGTTTTATTACTCTTCAATAATATTCAAATATTTTATAAAAGAATTGTATTAATAATTAATTAAAATCTACTTTTAAATCTCGATAAAAGATAATGAAAGATATAATTTTTGAAGTGTTTATTTTAATTAGATTTGTGAATAAAATAAAATAAACACTTTCAAAATAATATTTCTTGATGTCTTTTATATAGATTCTTCTAAAAATAGATATGCTTTTAGCATATAGAATTGCAACATATAAACCACATTATTTTAATAAAGTAATAACTTTGCTAAAGATAATTGAATAATAACTTAACAAATTAAAAAAGTGATTTTTTATTTTATCTATAAAATGTGTCATACACAAGAGAAAAATTAAAAAACAACACATTATTTTATATCCATTGAAATAAATTTGAAAAATTATTTACTTATTTAAAATTTATTTTAAATCACATTTCTAAAATATGAAAGCATCCATCTCACCATGTACCTTTTTCCTATATAATTTATACACCCCTTATGTAAATCTACATTACGAAGATAGGTCTATGTACAAACTAACTCTTAAATAAATAAAAATAAATAAAAATTTCAATATTTTAAAGTAACATAAAATAGTATTATATACGCACATGTACATGTATACATACACACATATATACATATACATATGTATATATATAATATTTATATAATATATGAATCTTAAAAGATTATAAAAAGGTTTGTATATATATCTTTAAAATATATGTTAAATAATTTGTAAGTAAAATAAATTCATATAGAAATTTTTATATATATATTTTTACAATATATAGATACTTACACATTTTATATAGATTTATATAAGGTGTATGGAAAAATGGTGGATTAAAATTAAGTGGTGCTTCTGTATAAATAAATATAATGACTTCACATAACATATATAACAATATCTATATATAATTAAAAGAAATATTTTTTTTAAGCAAAAAACATTTAAGCCTGAAATATTTTATTAATTACACCAAAGGCGTTCTCTCTATGAACTTTAGGGAGTTCATTTTGTCGTTCAACAGCGTAGATTCTCCCACAAGGCATACAAGACGATCATTCGGATAGTGGTCGTTCCTTTTCCTTCCCATTTTTTACATTCGTTGGTGTCAAAAATTTACCTTTTGCGAAATCTATCTTTGACAAGACGGGGAAGAAAGTACGAGAGAGGATCAAAAATTTGAGAGCAAGACAGAAAGAAACAAAGAATATTTGAGTCAATCACATAGTCACTACCTCTTGTTGCTTACACAATCCAGTCACATTCATAGTTCCAACTTGCAAACCAATAAATATAACCATGCTCATATCCAACTGATCTTACCAAGTCGCACCGAGCTTAAGTGCCTAGGCAGAAAGTGTGTCCATTGTAAACCAATCTAAAAGTTAATAATGTCTTCTTATCCATAAGTTGTATATAATCCATAAAAAAAATTATATCGTATAATGTTGAACGAGATAACAACATGAATTGTGCTACTTAGAATGCAAAAGATAATATGTATTGTTGCATGCAATACATAGGGTTTTCAGAGGCCCATCTCTCTGATATGTTCCATGGGTATTGATGGTGATAGCCTATGTCTGCTCTTCCATGCACATCACGTTCAAATGAAGCTCCACAGATGTCATGTCCCTGAATATGGGTATTAATTGGAGGTGGCCTATGTAGAGCAGTAGCACACACTAGGAAAGCAAGCCAACTGAAATGAAATGGCATTTCCAAATGGAAGTCAGGCAAGATTTATTGATGAACACATATTTGGAAATGCCACAACATCATCTCCACACACACAAACCAACTAAACCATGCACAACAATTATGTCATCTGCAACAATCTCCTTGGGAGATTGAAAACATATAACTTGCAAAATAAAATAAACCATTAGGAAAATTAGCTAGCCGGTAATGAATCCTTTTGAAGGATTTTTTCCGCTTCCACTATATTAATTAATTTTGCATGGGAGAATATTTTGTGATCATTTTGAAAGTTGCAAGTCATTCCTACAAGATAGTTTGTTGCTCTATTTGCTTAATGATAGCAGTGAGAAATTTGATAATTTGATAAATGAGGTAGTGTCTCCAAACGTCTTGAAGAACATATTTTATTTTCTAGTTTGAAGCTTCTTTGTTGTTGCATGTATTTATAATATTGAGTGATTCACCTTCAATAACTAGATTGGATATGTTTAAGTTAACTTCTAGCTTCAAGCCAAGGAGGAGAGCTTGAGCTTCATCCAAGTTATTTGTTCCATCTAAAAGTTTTGAAGCCAAAGCTTTTATAACATGATCTAACTGATCCCTGAAAATGCAACCAACCTTGGTTCCCCTTAGCCATTCTATCAAATTTAAACTTAATAAAATCATATATTGGAGGGAACCATCTAACCAATTTCCTATTTACTTTTTGAAATTGATTATTCATCAAGCTACAATTAAATTTGTTTCCAATCTGTTAGTAGTTGAGAATCCTAGGAAGAAAAAGAAGAATCCATTTATACATCATTAATATATAGGTTATATAATATTAATAATGTTATTTAATTATTAAAAAATCTTAAGTAAAATATAATACATATATGTAAGTATGTATATATATATATGAAAGGTATATTACTTAATAATAATATTATCCTCTAACCTCTAATCTTTCTCTATCATTATCTTTATTATCTTATGTTATCACTTTATGTATTTAAAACTACGTATTATCTTCGTCCTTAGAGCTCTAAAAAATTAAGTGTATTATTCCAGGAAAATCCATCAATTGTTACCATACCCAATGCTTTCTTTAGGAAGTCTACACCTTTGGATGCCTTATTTCACCTTCTCTCCTTCTATAGAAATCTTGTTTCAATGAGAGGTTGCTAAGGGAAAATTACGTTCAAGGGATGTAATCTCACTCCTTGCACCAAAAAAGTAAAGACTTTATTCAAGCCCCTTAGGAACTAGTCTCTAATCATCTTTTCTACCATTTTCTTCACCATTTCCTTATGCTTATTGAGGTCCATAAGAGTAGCCAATAACATTGCCAAAATATTTGTTTTAACCCTATAACAATGATTGTTTTCCATTAATTCCTCTATCAACACCCATTGTATTACATATAGAAGAAAACCACTTCGATTTTTATCTTTGACCACACACCAAATGTACAAGTATGTCCATTAGGATTTAAAGAGTTGCAAATAATTTCTTTTAGAAATATGCCTTCCCTTAAAAAACAATATATGATTTCTATTTCATCATTATATATGTCATCTCTTTGCCTCGTTCATAGGCCCCATTTAAGAAAAAATAATAGATGACATAAATAAGATCTTTAAAAAAAGTTTAAAATATCAACATCATCAAAATCCTTCAATTAGTCGAATCATCACTGTTTAAATAAATTTCATAATGTAAATTTAAACTAATCTCATTCATTGTTTATTGATTGAGATTTAGTTTAAGATTTGGCGATAATTTAGCTTTTAAATTAATCACACTTTCTTCAATCATTTCACTTGGTAGGAATATTTGCTTCTTCATTAATTTATGTGAAAATATGTTGAATAGTGTATTTCTCCAATGAGTTCAGGAGTGGAAAAACTAGTTGGAGATTATTAAATTTAAAATTTTAAGACTTTTTTATTTCATAACATTCACTATTATCTTAGAGTCCCTTTTGATTTCTACTTTTTGTAGCCATAAATATTTATAATTTGTAAGTCTGGAATGAGGGCTTGAACCTCTACTTGTTACATTATTTCCCTCTTTTAATCTTTTTGAAGCTACTCCAATCATTTTCCCTTATTTGTTTCTTATTATACATCCAACTCTAGAAGCTCTTAGAATATATTTGGAAGCTCCATAAAAATTCATCTTATAGCAACCTTTTTGGGGATTTCTATCACACTTATATTCTTGATATTAAAGAATCAACTCCTCCAACCCCATTAACAAGGAGTTCATTATTATATACAATATAAATAATTTTATCTATTAAAAGCTAAAAGAATTATATATACAAGATTATATATAAAGATGTTTACAATATATAATATAAAACTTAATATATATTAATATAAGGTATTATAATAATGATGAAGAGATTCTCTACTACACAACACAAACTTACTAATACACATAGAGTACAAAATATGCAAAAAAGCACATGTTGATTTTATTCAATTTTCCAAACTAGATACAAAGCTTCGACTTCACAAATCAAAATTTGCACAATCACCATTCACTCATGGCTGCTCATTATTTGCACAATCACCAGGAAAAGCCATCAATTGTTACCATACCCAATACTTTCTTTAGGAATTCTACACCTTTGGATGCCTTATTTCGCCTTCTCTCTTATAGAAATCTTGTTTCAATGAGAGGTTGCTAAGGGAAAATTATGTTCAAGGGAGGTAATCTCGCTCCTTGCACCAAAAAAGTAAAGACTTTTTTCAAACCCCTTAGGAACTAGTCTCTAATCATCTTTTCTACCATTTTCTTCACCATTTCCTTATGTTTACCAAGGTCCATAAGAGTAGCCAATAACATTTCCAAAATATTTGTTTTAACCATATAACAATGATTAGTTTCCATTAATTCCTCTATCAACACCCATTGTATTTGTAACGAACACACTTGTACGATAAATTTAAACTTTAAAATTCAGTCACAAAAGTAAGAACAATACCATAATGATAAAAATTTTCCTTTCAAAAACATAAACAAGATACATCTTTTGCAACTTTTAACTATTTCATTCCAAATGAACTTACAAAGTAAAAAGAGAAATATACATACATAGCCCGAAGGCTTTTGGCACCAATAGAAGTAAGAAGGTCCAGGGGTTTGTCCTGTCAAGTCTTGGATCATCAGTCGGGTGTTGAGGAGGAGAAACATCACTCGAGCACTTTTTCGCCAACCACAGACTTATAATGCGGTCCCCTGCGCGATCATTTTGCAATGAACGACCCTCCCTTCGAAGAAGAGATTGGTTGGGTAACCTTTAATGACTACCAACTGGACATAGTACTGTGATCCTACAAAGCTAGCTTTCGTGCAACCAGGAATTCTCAAACTAGGATGTAATTCGAGATCACGATGAACTGACAATGTAGTACTACATCTAAATGGTTCCTTACACTACTTTGGCCAAAGTGTTTACGTTCAATGAAGAACATAGGTCATATGTCACATTCACTAGCCAGGTTTAACTTGACTTGAGGCTATCTTATTCTACGCGTAGGTTGGTCTATCGGGGTAGTCTGTACCCTAGACTTCCTACAACAATCTAACTACTGGAATGGTGAACATTTTAACGAGATCCTACAACCAAAGCCTTAATTCAGGATATTCTCATCCTAGGAATACAATAACTTGACTAAGTTATTTAGTATCTAGTTGTAACTTGTAACTCTTATAATGTTCATGATACATTCCTAATATTTAGTAACTAATTATAAGTATATACTCCGTATATGGAATCAATTCAATTTATGTAGTTTCCTATCCTTTGACAAGTGTAAATCGTACACTAATGAAAACAGAAACCAACATGCATTATAAATTCTATTTTATTTATGCTGACAATCTTTACTTCTTTCTTATTTATTCCAAAGTAAACCAGTTTTCAGACACATTTCTTTTCAGTCAAGGATATGATTCAGAATTATATCATAATACTAGAGCATGTAAAAGCAAGAGATAGCATGCCTGGTAAAGCTTTCCAGATGTTGTGAAAAATGAGAGCTCTTCTCCTCAAGCTAACTACCAAGAACTTTCTTTAGAATTTTTTCGGAGAAAGAATAACTCCTTCTCTTGCCTTCACCAAATGACTTTCAGCTCTCTGTATAAGTTCTCAGTACAGCAATCTGACAATTCTATACTGTTGTTCTCAACTCTGAGATTGCTTCTCTCAACTTCAACCAGATAGTTTTCTTAACAGAATAAAACTAACAACTTTCTTACTAATGGCGAATTCTCTCTCAGCTGCAAAATGCTCTAAACAATATGAAAATCTTGATTGTGAATTCATGAGTATTATGAATGACATTTGCAGGTTTATATAGAGTTGTGAAATTAACAATTTTCCTCTTCTTATGGCGCCAGCACTGCCAACAAAGCTTGGAATGTTTCAAAAGAAAAATGTGTTGCTTAATGGCAAGGGTTTCGACCTCCATTATCTACAGCAATGATGTTTTATTCCAATTCAAATTTGCTTAGTTCTTAAAAACGTGACAGCTCTTGATTCAGGCACGATTTAACAGCTAGGTTAAATGACAAGTTTAATTTAAGACTTTTTTTCCAACTTCAATGGCGTCCACACCTTTTTTCCTTGCTAAGCATGAATTAGCGGCGCCAATCTACATCTTAATCACGTTTTCCTTTCCACCATTTTCACGGCTTTAGCCTTTATTTCGAATTTTTAACTCATTAATATTTTAATAAAGTTCAATATACTACTATGACGCATTTGGCAATGGTTTAAAAAATGAAGCTCAATAATTCGATTCAATGAAGTATTTCTATATTTAGAGAAAATCGCTGTTTTGAGATAAACGATTTTATTCTCTACTTCAATTTAGTCTCATTTCTCTATGAAATATTTTTAATAAAATGTTAATTTACATTTCATTTTGATTTTCAAATCTTTTATTTAAATATACCTTTATATATTTTATTTTATTAAAATATTTATATAATATAGTTTTAACTTACTTAATATATTTATGTATAATTATTTAAATTAACAATTTAAATAATATCGTATACATATCTATATTTGTAAAAACTATATTATATTTATATTTTAATATAATATTAAATATATAAATATATATTTATCTTTATACCTATACATGTATAAACATTTACATTATACGTACGTATACTATGAACCAATCAATACTATACGTACTCATGTATATGTCTATATATGTGTATGCATAAATTTTGAGGCAATATACTATCAATATATATATATATATATATATATATTTTTTATTTTTTTTTCATTCGACCAGTTAGTTGTGGGTACATATACTTGTATATATACTTATATTTATATTTTATGTATAAGTATTCATACACTCTATATCGACACACACACGTATGGCATATCCATCTGCTCAAATACGTTGTATCGACATGAATGTACTTATGGGTACTTGTACATATCGTATTCATATGTACATTTACAAATACACATATCCACCTCTAACAAGAAATATTACTCATAAGATTATACTAGCAAGCATCACTTATTTACACCTTCAGAAGTAGATACGACTTCTAATGATACTGGACAAGCCTACAGATGACTTACCTTTAACCAGAACAATGACTTAGCTCACTCAGTTCTATGGTTTGTGTGTGTATGTCCAATTGGTATCCATTACTGTTTACCCGACCAAGTTCTTCCCCGAGTGATATCTCTCCTCTGCCTGGAGGTACAAACTTGTTTCCTACACATCATGACATGACAACGGAAGTCATTTTCTCAAAACCAAGGTAATATACATAAAGCATCATAGAAAGTTAGAACAACATTATTCCATAACTCAATATGCTAATTTCATTCAAGAATTACATCAATAGAAGTATCAGATAATGAGACAATCATTAGGACACATTCAATTGATCACAAGAACAATTTAATTTATTCAACAGGAAGATTCAAACATTTACAATGTACTTCCTATGCAGTAGTAGCTATACAATCGGGGTGTAACATACTCCCCCCTTATGATTCATCGTCCCCGATGAACAAGGTATTATTTAAAGCATAAAAACAAACGTAACACTAATTTATTCACCATTCTTGAATGCTTCAAGAATGTTGGGAAATTTCTTTTGGACCTCCTCATAGTCTTCCCAAGTAGCTGAGTCCTCAGTATATTGGTCCCACTGGACTTTACATTGAGAGACTTCTCTGTTCCGTAAGCGTAGCTTGCGGACTTCAAGCACTTTAATGGGCTCGAGCATTACTACCCCGGGATCCTTTACCTGTAAAGCAGTCCAATCAATAACATGGTTATCACCTGGTATACACTTCTTAAGGTAGGACACATGGAAGACATTATGCATTCAGGCAAGAGCAGGTGGTAATGCAATTCGATAGGCTACTAGGTTTACTTCTTCTAAAACCTCAAAAGGTCCAACATATCGTGGAGCTAATTTGGATGACTTTCCAAATTTGATGGAGCTTTTATGAGGTTTGACTCTCAACAAAACTTTATCACCTATGGCAAAATTTTGAGGTACTCTCTTTGCATCAGCATAACTCTTTTGTCGGTTGTTAGCTTCGGCTAACCTTTGCTTTATAATTTTTACTTGTTCTTCCATTTCTGCTAACATTACAGGTCCAAGACTTACTCGATCCTCAAGTTTATCCCAACTTATCGGAGTTCAACACTTTCGACCATATAAGGCTTCAAACGGAGCCATTTTGATTGCAAAATGGTATAAATTATTATAGGAAAATTCGACCAAAGGTAAATAGTCTTCCCACTTATATTGCTGATCCATGCAATATACTCAAAGTAGGTCTTCTAAAACTTGATTTACTCTTTCAGTTTTCCCATTCGTTTCCGGATGATATGCTGAGCTGATATTCAGCTGAGTTTCGAGTGCAGAAAATAAGGTTTTCCAAAACCTAGAAGTGATTCTTGCATCTCTATCAGAAATGATCTTTTCAGGTATTCCATGCAATCTGAATAATTCTTGCACAAATTTCCTTGCAATAATTGGTGCTCCATCAGTTAGATTTCCAAGTATAAAGTGAGCTACTTTAGTCAGTCTATCAACTACTACTAGTATGGTATTGTGTTTATTTCTTGACATAGGTAATCCTTGCACAAAATCCATACTTATCACTTGCCATTTCCACTCTGGAATATCATGTGGGTATAGCAAGTCGGCTGGGTGATGATGCTTAGCTTTTACTCTTTGACATTCTAGGCATTTTGCAACATAATTAGCAGCATCTCCCTTCATTCCTTTCCAGAAATATAATGGCTTTACATCAGCCATAATTTTTGTTACTCCTGGATGACCAGAATATGGAGCCTCATGCACTTCTTTCCACACCAAGTTTCTTAAGTTGCTTATGTTAGGTATATACATCCTTCCACTTGGTTCAAATTTGAAACCATCATACCTTGAATCTTCAGGGTTTTCCTTAAGTGCTTGTTTAACTTGCATATAATATTCATCCTCTGCACATTTATGGAGCACTTGATCTTTAAAATAAGTATGAATTGCAACAATAGAAGCTATATGGCGTCTTCGACTTAATGCATCAGCAACTCGGTTTTCTTTTCCCTTGATGTAGCTGATATTGAAGTCATAATCAGCGATCAACTCCAATCATCTTCTTTGTCTGGCATTTAGATTTGGTTGAGTAAAAAGGTATTTTAAACCATTATGATCAGTTTTCAACTCAAAGGGTTTTCCAAGCAAATAGTGTCTCCACATTCGTAATGCATGAACGACAGCTGCCAACTCTAAATCATGCGAAGCATAATTCATCTCATATGGTTTCAGCTTCCTTGACTCGTATGCAATCACTTGATTATCTTGCATAAGTACTCCACCAAGTCCTTCTCTGTAGGCATCAGTGACAACTGTGAAACTCCTTTCAGGATCTGGCACTTTCAGGATTGGTGTGGTAGTTAATTTCTCTTTGAGTAGGTCAAATGCCTTTTGACACTTCTCATTCCAGTCAAATCTTTTCCCCTTTTTTTGTAGAGAAGTTATAGGAAAATAAATTTTGGAAAATTTCTCAACAAACTTCCTATAATAACCTGCTAATCCCATAAAACTTCTTACTTCAGATACATTCTTAGGTATAATCTATTGAGTTATTGCTGCGATCTTAGCTGGATCAACTTCAATTCCTTCGGCTGAAATTACATGTCCCAAGTAATGCACTTTACGTTGGAAGAAGGTACACTTGGATAGCTTTCCGTATAACTTATGCTCACACAAACGTTGTAGAACCATTCCCAAGTGCCTATTGTGTTCTTCTTCATTTCTAGAATAGATTAAAATGTCATCTAGAAACACCAACACAAACTTGTCTAGGTAATCTCTGAATACACTATTCATAAGATTCATAAATGCAGCATGTGCATTTGTCAAATCAAATGGCAATACTGTAAATTCATAGTGTCCATACCAAGTTCTAAAGGCAGTTTTATAGATATCCTCATCCTTAACTCTAAGCTGGTGATATCCGGACCTTAGATCAATTTTAGAAAATACGACTGCTCCTCTAACTTGATCAAATAAATCATCAATTCGAGGTAGTGGATACTTGTTCTTTATCATAGCTTTGTTAAGCATGCGATAGTCAATACAAAGCCACATTGTTCCATCCTTCTTCTTGACGAAGATTACAGGTGCTCCCCATGGTGATACACTTGGTCTTACCAGTCCTTTAGTCAGCAACTCATCTAACTGTGCCTTGAGTTCTGCTAATTCTGTAGTAGTCATTCTATATGGTACCTTGGATACAGGTTCAGATCCAGGAATTATGTCGATAGAAAAATCAAAGACTCTTTTTGGGGGTAGACCTGGTAATTCCTCAGGAAATACATCAGCATATTCCCTTAAAACTGGGTATTTCTCCATATATGAGATTCCTGATTCATTAATTTCTCCATCTTCTATCTCCTGCGTACTTTCATTATCAGGATCACCCAACTCTTCAATCTTTACTGCAAAAATTTTGCATCCTTTCTTCTTGGCTCTTAGCAATTGCATTGCTGAGATTTGTCTAATTTTAACCTCTTTAGGTATTCCTTGAAGATTTACTTGATTTCCATAGTCATCTAAACATTTAACTGTTTTAGACTCATAGTCAACTATGGCCCTATGTCTCCACAACCAATTCATTCCTAAGATGACGTAACAGGATCCTAATGGTGTGCAATAAAGATTGACTTTAGTGGTGAAACTAGGCAATTCTAAGTTGGCCTCAAAAAGACATTGATCCACCTTTGCTCTTATACTATTAGCATACTCTACATTCCATGATGTAGCCATGTGCCCAGCCTTTCTAGACAATTTATTTGCTATACTAGGAGAAACAAAACTTTCAGTTGCACCAGTATCAATAAGAATTGAGATAGGTAATCCAAATAATTTACCTGCAGTTTCGATGGGCGTTATTTGATAATCAGCTTACCTGTCATCAACTGCTGCATGGATCCTTTGCTGGAACATAGCCTTTTGTGAAGGCAAAGAATTCCTAGAATTTTTGTTTGGACAATCCCTAGCATAATGATCGCCTTTGCATATGAAACATCCTGTAGGTGGTCCTTTTCTTCCGGATGTCTCTCCTGGTTTATTGTTTCCTTCATTGGATTTGTTGGTGTTTCCACTATTGAAGTTGTTTCTCTTCTGATCTTTACGAAAATCTTTCCCACCGAAGCGAGATCTCTTTCCTTTTGACCTAGCAGCTTCACGAACAGGTTCATCTTTCTTTGGAGTTGGTTTAGAAATAGCTTCGTTGTCCTTCTTTTGCTCCTTTTTCTCTTGGCGATGAGAAACAACTTTGAGTTTTTGCTCCTACTTTATAGATTTTTCATAGACTAAGTCCATGGTAGTTGGACCATGCATGTCCACTTCACCACCAATTTTGCCATTCAGCCCAAGTATGAACTTCCTGATATGGAATCGTTCATCCTTATGGTAAATCGAAACATACCGAAGGAGTCTAGTGAACTTTTCCCAATATTCATGGACTAACATAGTTCCTTGTTTTAATTCTTGGAAATCAGAAAGTTTCTGATCATAGAATAATTGTGGCAACCACTGCTTACGGAAGATTTCCACAAATTCTCCCCATGTCAATTTCCAAGAACTTATATCCAATTCCAATTTCTTGTTCATCCACCAATTTGAGGCTTCTCCTGCTAATTGGTAGGCTCCCCAAGCTTCTTTTGTTACTTCGTCATAATTTCTTATTTCAAAGTATTTTTCCTTTTGGACAAGCCAAATTTCTGCTTCATCACCTCCCGCACTACCGTCAAATTTAGGTGGTATTATCTTTTTCATGTCCCGAGACAGCTCAGTAGAAATTATCTTTCTATTTCTCTCGGCGGAGTTGGTTGGTGATTTCTCCCTTCCATGATTGTTATCTTCATTATGTCTGTGAGAACTTACAACTTCTGTGTTGTCTATATTTAATTCTTTTTCCAGCTTATCCTTTTCTCTTTCATTTTCAATGTTAGACAACCTTGCTAGAATTAAATCTAAGGTTGCTTGAACTCTAGTGTCTCTTTGTTCATCATCCTTGCTTGTACCGGGTTTGTTACGCATCCTTTCGTAAGTTTTCACCATGATTATGATTGAATTATACCTGGTATCTTATCTAAGTTAGATTCTTTAATCTTATGATAAAATGGAAAACATAAAAGCTTTCAAGATATAAACACAAAATTCGCCAAGCAAGTTTATGAAGTATACACAATTTTTTTTTTTAATAAATGCAGAATTTTATTTATTTCAAAAGGATTTCAACATCTAGCGGTTACATAGAATGACTATTAAGATAGTCAAGAGGTGAATATCCTTCAGATTCACTCTCAGAGCATAACTAAGAGGAGTATATCCTACAGATTGAGAGTATTGTTGAAACCTATCTTTTTCTTCATCTCTCATCTGCTCTTCTCTATCCCAAAAAGGATGATACCCTTCAGATTTATCTTCGGATACATAGTTAAGAGTATTGTTGATATGGTGCTCATCGACAATAGGGTCTGTCATTTGATATTGAGGACCATTCTCAACTGGTGGAGTCCTTGGTGTGTATCCCACTGACTCATCACTTGAAGAAATGGTTATGACCTCAGCCAATGGAAGAACTCTAGGATCCCGAAAAATGAATGCAGGACTTGTGCTTTCCGCGGAAGGTATGTCCCTGGATAGTGGTAAGGAATCTGATTTTCCCAGAGAAGTGTTGGGTAAAAGGCTGAAAGCAGCTTCCATTTTCAATCTTCCCTTTACTTCATTAATACGGGAGAGAGCATGACTGACAGTTTCTGTGTCACTTAACCAAATTGCATTTTCATGATTGGTTCCTTGGATGGTTCTAGTGATGGCCTCATTTTCCTTCTTGGCTTTTAGGTATCGTTCATTACCGATTACAGTCTTCCTGGCTGTTAATCGTATGCATACCATCCTGTCACAAGAATTTCACAACATTAGATAATGTTGGGTTTAAGGAAAATTGGTGGACTCATAGGTTCCTAGTGTTTTATAACCTGGCTCTAATACCACATGTAACGAACACACTTGTACGATAAATTTAAAACTTTAAAATTCAGTCACAAAAGTAAGAACAATACCATAATGATAAAAAATTTCCTTTCAAAAACATAAACAAGATACATCTTTTGCAACTTTTAACTATTTCATTCCAAATGAACTTACAAAGTAAAAAGAGAAATATACATACATAGCCCGAAGGCTTTTGGCACCAATAGAAGTAAGAAGGTCGAGGAGTTCGTCCTATCAAGTCTTGGATCATCAGTCGGGTGTTGAGGAGGAGAAACATCACTCAGGCGCTTTTCCGCCAACCACGGACTTATAATGCGATCCCCCGCATGATCATTTTGCAATGAACAGTCCTCCCTTCGAAGAAGAGATTGGTTGGGTAACCTTTAATGACTACCAACTGGACATAGTACTGTGATCCTACAAAGCTAGCTTTCGTGCAACCGACAATTCTCAAACTAGGATGTAATTCGGGATCACGATGAACTGACAGTGTAGTACTACATCTAAATGGTTCCTTACACTACTTTGGCCAAAGTGTTTACATTCAATGAAGAACATAGGTCATATGTCACATTCACTAGCCAGGTTTAACTTGACTTGAGGCTATCTTATTCTACGTGTAGGTTGGTCTATCGGGGTAGTCCATACCCTAGACTTCCTACAACAATCTAACTACTAGAATGATGAACATTTCAACAAGATCCTACAACCAACGCCTTAATTCAGGATATTCTCATCCTAGGAATACAATAACTTGACTAAGTTATTTAGTATCTAGTTGTAACTTGTAACTCTTATAATGTTCATGATACATTCCTAATATTTAGTAACTAATTATAAGTATATACTCCGTATATGGAATCAATTCAATTTATGTAGTTTCCTATCCTTTGACAAGTGTAAATCGTACACTAATGAAAACATAAACCAACATGCATTATAAATTCTATTTTATTTATGCTGACAATCTTTACTTCTTTCTTATTTATTCCAAAGTAAACCAGTTTTCAGACACATTTCTTTTTAGTCAAGGATATGATTCAAAATTATATCATAATACTAGAGCATGTAAAAGCAAGAGATAGCATGCCTGGTAAAGCTTTCCAGATGTGAAGAATGAGAGCTCTTCTCCTCAAGCTAACTGCCAAGAAATTTCTTTAGAATTTTTTCAGAGAAAGAGTAACTCCTTCTCTTGCCTTCACCAAATGACTTTCAGCTCTCTGTATAAGTTCTTAGTACAACAATCTGACAATTCTATACTGTTGTTCTCAACTCTAAGATTGCTTCTCTCAACTTCAACCAGATAGTTTTCTTAACAGAATAAAACTAACAACTTTCTTACTAATGGCGAATTCTCTCTCAGCTGCAAAATGCTCTAAACAATATGAAAATCTTGATTGTGAATTCGTGAATATTATGAATGACATTCGCAGGTTTATATAGAGTCGTGAAATTAACAGTTTTCCTCTTCTTATGGCGCCAGTGCTGCCAACAAAGCTTGGAATGTTTCAAAAGAAAAACGTGTTGCTTAATGGCAAGGGTTTTGACCTCCATTATCTGACAGCAATGATGTTTTATTCCAATTCGAATTTGCTCAGTTCTTAAAAACGTGACAACTCTTGATTCAGGCACGATTTAACAGCTAGGTTAAATGACAGGTTTAATTTAAGACTTTTTCTCAACTTCAATGGCATCCACACCTCATTTTTCTTGCTAAGCATGAATTTAGTTGGTTGTTTTCAGACGTTTGGCCCTAATCGTGCGATTTTCCTGCGCATTTTTCCTTTCTTCCGCCATTTTCACGGCTTAGCTCTTTATTTCAAATTTTTAACTCATTAATATTTTAATAAAGTTCAATATACTACTATGACGCATTTGGCAATGGTTTAAAAATTGAAGCTCAATAATTCGATTCAATGAAGTATTTCTATATTTAGAGAAAATCGTTGTTTTGAGATAAACGATTTTATTCTCTACTTCAATTTAGTCTCATTTCTCTATGAAATATTTTTAATAAAATGTTAATTTACATTTCATTTTGATTTTCAAATCTTTTATTTAAATATACCTTTATATATTTTATTTTATTAAAATATTTATATAATATAGTTTTAACTTACTTAATATATTTATGTATAATTATTTAAATTAACAATTTAAATAATATCGTATACATATCTATATTTGTAGAAACTATATTATATTTATATTTTAATATAATATTAAATATATATTTATCTTTATACCTATACATGTATAAACATTTACATTATACGTACGTATACTGTGAACCAATCAATACTATACGTACTCATGTATATGTCTATATATGTGTATGTATAAATTCTGAGGCAATATACTATCAATATATATATTTTTTTTCATTCGACTAGTTAGTTGCGGGTATGTATACTTGTATATATACTTATATTTATATTTTATGTATAAGTATTCATAAATACACTTATATCGACGCACACGTATGGCATATCCACCTGCTCAAATACGTTGTATCGACATGAATGTACTTATGGGTACTTGTACATATCGTATTCATATGTACATTTACAAATACACATATCCACCTCTAACAAGAAATATTACTCATAAGATTATACTAGCAAGCATCACTTATTTACACCTTCAAAAGTAGATACGACTTCTAATGATACTGGACAAGCCTATGGATGACTTACCTTTAACCAGAACAATGACTTAGCTTACTCAGTTCTATGGTTTGTGTGTGTATGTCCAATTGGTATCCATTACTGTTTACCCGACCAAGTTCTTCCCCGAGTGATATCTCTCCTCTGCCTAGAGGTACGAACCTGTTTCTTGCACATCATGACATGACAACGGAAGTCATTTGCTCAAAACCAAGGTAATATACATAAAGCATCGTAGAAAGTTAGAACAACATTATTCCATAACTCAATATGCTAATTTCATTCAAGAATTACATCAATAGAAGTATCAGATAATGAGACAATCATTAGGACACATTCAATTGATCACGAGAACAATTTAATTTATTCAACAGAAAGATTCAAACATGTACAATGTACTTCCTATGCAGTAGTAGCTATACAATCAGGGTGTAACAGTATTACATATAGAAGAAAACCACTTCAATTTTTATCTTTGACCACACACCAAATGTACAAGTATGTCCATTAGGATTTAAAGAGTTACAAAGAATTTATTTTGCTTCCCATCCTTGAGAAAACTTATTCTCTTTTATTTTCCATACATACAACTTTCGTAGAAATCCATATTAACACATTTTAGACCTAGTAAAAGTTTCTTTGAATTAAGTAATTTCATACCTTTTTCACTCATGTGCCTAAGTCTATTGTGCCATAGTGTTGTTTCGGAACTCACAACCACTGATTGATCTTCTACTTGCTGAAATACAACTATTCCTGAACATTGACTATTCTCTATAACAATTAAAGTAGAAGGAATAGTATGACCTGTACAAAGATATAAGGTGCCTACTTTCACACCTTTTGCTACCACTAAGGTACCTTTTGTAACCTTCCTGTTTTTATCACTAAATGTTACAACACAACCTTCATCATCTAGTTGCCCTACTGAAATTAAATTTTTGTTGAACTTTGGAACATGCTTTACCTCATGTAGTAGCCAATGATTCCCATTCTGCAACTTAATCTTGATTCTTCCCTTTCCAACAATCTGACCAGGCTCGTTATCACCCAAATAAACTAGCCCAAAATCCCCTTGGACATAGCCAAGAAAATAACTTCTATGGGGGGTAGCATGAAATGAATCCCCTAAATCTAACACCCAATAATCATCAACATTATGAAGGGAAAGAATCAAAGCATCCTCATCAGATTTATTACTTACCGCATTTGCCTCTTTATCTCCTTCCTTTTTGTCTCCTTTATTTTTTTGAGACCAACAATCTTTCTTTAAATGACCCAGCTTATCGTAGTACCATCAATCGTTCTTTTCTCTAGATTGGGACCTTTTGTCCTTTGATTTTACTCATGACTTCCCATGAATTCCAAAATTGTTTTCTCTCTCCTTTGTTCTACTCTTGCTTTCTACATTCAAAACACTGTCTGATGTGGATGTTCCACTTGAGCTTTTCCTACGAATTTTCTCGCTCAAAATAACACCAACAACATCATCAAATTTCAATGTATTCGAACCAGAAACTGAATTGCTAACATCCATTACCAAGTTATTCTAGATTTTAGGCAAATAACACAAAATCAAAAGAGCCCTAACTTCTTCATCAAAGTTTATATTTACAAAATTTAATTGACCGGTAACTGTATTAAACTCATTTAAATGATCAACAAGTGACCCACCTTCTACCATTTTCATATTAAATAAACGCTTCATAAGAAATAGCTTATTCAAAGCGCAGGGTTTTTCATATAACTTCGCCAAGGTTTACATCAACTCTTGAGTTGTCTTTGTTGTTGTAATATTGAATGTCACTGATTGTGCTAGGCATAAACGAATACTGCCAAGTGCCTTTATGTCCAAAATATCCTAGTCCTCATTAGAAATTACTGAGGGTTTCTTGGTTTTCCCTTCCACTGGCCACCATAAATCCTTTTGATAGAGGTAGTCCTCCATCTGCATCTTCCATAATTGATAGTTCTACCCATTGAACTTCTCAACCTTCAACTTACCCTTGTCTGCCACTACTCCCACTTAATTGTGAGACCTTCTTACAGAGGATAACTGAACACAACCTCACTCTGATACCACTTGTTAGTGTTAGAAGGCAAATATCTAATAAGTTAAATGCAGATTTGATTAACAAAATAGAGAAATAAAACACACATAGAAAAATTATAGTAGCAACAAGACAACATAGAGAATTTAACATAGTTCAACCAATCCAAGCTACATCCACAAAACCACAACCATCCAATGATTTTATTATCCAGTACAAAAAATATTACAATCTCACGAATAATGCCCTGCTATAGCTCTCATCCCAACCGCTTATTACAAGCTTTTTAGAAACTTCTAGAATTAGGGTTCTACAAAGTCAATTTTTTTAATCTTGTTGGTTATGAAGCGATAAAATAGCATGATCAGTGGCCACATACCAACATTTGGTCATATAGATGACAACATAATGTTTTGATGTATGTACAATGTGTTGGCATTCTAGACAGTGAACTTCAACGTTTGGTGCCAAGTTCTATGTATCTTATTTCTAGTTCTATAATAAAATTGTGTAAGTTATTCTTATTATATAAAATACTACCTTCTTAATTCCTTTATATGCTTTATTTGCATAAACATTATTCATTTATAACTTAAAGAGCATTTTTTTATTATCAATCTATTTATTCTTTATATTTTAATGCATATCAAAATACATCTTGTTTGCAAGTTGCATATTCTTGGTTGAAGTAATGTAGGAATCATTTGGTTAGAAAACAAATATATTTTAGCTAAACCAAATTTCTACAATTACAGTTATCTCAGTGGAGTAGAGCGGGTTTTTAAAATAAATGTAAATATTGGATGGAATAGTGGCAACACATGAAACTATCAACTCCATCAAGCATAAGAAGGAGAGTATGCTTCAAAAATTAGATAAGAATAAGGCTTATGATAAATTTTCTTGGGATTTCTCAATTCAAGTACTAAGATTTATTTATTTTTGTAAGGATTGGTGTAAATGGGTGTACAGTTTCATTTTGTAGCTTCCTTTTTATTTTAATCAATGACTCCCTAGAAAGTTTCTTCTTTCCAAGAGGGGGCTGAAGCAAAGAGACTGTCTCTCTCCCTTTCTATTATTAATTGTGGCTAAAGTCCTAGGTAAACTATTGAATGTTGAAGTTGACAAAGGTAATTTAAAGAGACTCTAATTTTTAATGAAGGTTAAGACTACCACTAAACTATAATCTATAGATGATACACTATTTTTTGGTGAGGATGTGACAAGGGTTTTTTTAATATTGAAGGACCTAAAATACAAAGAATCCTTGGGTTTGTTTTGGATAAATTACATAGCAATTATTTGGGTATGTCATTGAGTGATAAAAGAGATTCTAGCATTTAATGGAAATGAGTGGTAGATAGGATCCAAGCAAATTATCCTCCTACAAGGGAAAATTGCTATCCTTGGCAAGTGGGATTACTTTCATTAAGGCTCTGTTGGTGGCAATCCCTATTTACATTATTTTTGTGTTTAAAATTCCAAGTAGGATTGTGAAGGTAATTGAGTCCATCTGAATAACCTGTCTTTGGAGTGGTATAAAGGATAATAGGAAATGAATTATAATAAAATGTGAGGATATATACAATGCCAAGAAGAGGGTGCTATGTTTTAGGAGTTGTTAGTGATGAACAAGGCCTTGGATGAAATTGCCGTGGAAAAATTATGAGGATAAGGATAGATATTGGATTTGTATCAATTGAAATCAATTATTTTCTTAAGGTTGTTGAGGATTTATTTTCTATAGGGATGTTCCTAACTTTGGGGTCAAGCATATGGGAATTTTTGAGGACCAATAGACACTTGACCTAGATTAATATCAAGTGGAGGCTTGGTTGGAGGCAAGATTAGGTTCTAGAGAAATCATTGGTTAAAGCATCATGCCTTGGCTAGATTACTTGAATTTATTTCCTTGATCACACATTTTAAGGGAAGCATTGATAACATGGTTAAGGACTATTTTTATAGCTCCACAAATGGTAAGAAATGGAATAATTTATCTCCTCTACATCCTAAATCCAATCAATTTTACTCATAGTTGGAGGCTAATCTCATTAGATGGCCCCTCCTTATTAAGGAGATTAACAATTGTTTGGTTTGGGATAAGAATAGTAGTGGAATTATCTTAGTTAGCACTACCTATCATCACATCACAAGTAAGGGGGAGGTAAGTGTATCCTAGGAGATAAAATTTAGTTGTGTTAGGGGTTACCTAAGGAAAATGCCTTCCTATGGTTTGCTACCAATGAAAAGGCTCTTACATGAAATTTTAGAAATGAAGTAAGCAAGGCCCCACATGGTGCATTTTATGCATGGACGTGGAGGAGTCGAATGATCATTTATTTTTTAGAACAAATTTATACCTTAGTTATGACAATGGTTCATAAGGAGATGGGGACTAATATGAGTTTTTTATACCAATATTTGTTGACTAGTCATGGAATGGTACATCTAGGTGAAAAGTAAATTTCTTAAGCTAATATAGGGGTACTCTCCAACACTAATTATTTGTAATATTTAGTTTGACAGGAATCAAATTCTATTTCAAGATAAATATATTTTAATGGAGTGGGTATGGGATAAGATTGAATCACCCTTTCAAGAGTTAGGTGGGTGTCAGAGGAAAGATGATTGGGTCATTAAAATTAATTAGTTTGAGTGGTTGAATTATTGGATACTTGGTACAGATGGTTGGATTTGATGCCTCAATGTTTTCCCACATAACAACATGTGAAATATATTCCTTCTCCAACTGGATGGATTAATCCCAACTTTGACATGGCAATCGAAGGGAATCATGGGGCTTTTGTGAGGGTTGTGGTGATTTTAGAAAGGATACTAATAACATGGTAGAGGTTGAGACCTTACTTTGGGGGATTAATACTACCATGGATAAAGAATGGGGGTGGATTTAGATAGAAGGTGATTCAAAGTTTATCATAAATTGATTGAAGGGTGAAAATTGCAATAATTGACTTTTGGATACTATTTTCTAAAGGCTAAGTTTCAAGTGGTCTTTGAAGGAATTTCATATAATCACATTAGAAGATATCATAACTATATTGCAAATTGGGCTACCGAAAAGGGGTTGGTTTGAGAGAAAAGGAAAGTAGCATCCATACACTTTTGTTTTCATATTAGACAATCTAAATAGCATAGAAGCACAATTAAAAAATAAAGATTACAAAATTAAAACCAATTATAAAGATACTACTTTAATTTAATTAAGATATGCATCATAATAAAAAGTATAACCATAATAATTTTAATATATTATCCAATAAAAAATATATATTAAATTATATATTTTAATAAATTCTATGCATTAAATTTGATAAAGAAATATTATCATTATACTATACTTATAAATTAAATCATAAAATCAAAAATCAAACAGTCAAATAAAACTTACAAATTTAATTCTAAATTTAAATACTTATAAAAAACAACTACCTTAACAACATATTTAAATTTTTTATAAATTTAATTTTAAATATATAATTATTTGTGTATAAATTATAATGAAAATAAATTAATATTTAAAATATTCATATTAATTTATTTTCATTATAATTTATATTAAAAATATGTATACAAATTATATTTTATTTTCATTATAATTTATATTAAAAATATGTATACAAATTATATTATAATTTTTATTATGTAGACAGCTTTAAAATGTTGGTATAATAAACCAAAAAAGTACAAAGATTCCATATGTAGAATTATACGGTCTAGTCTTTATAAAAACAAAGAAAAAGTATCTTTTGTGATTCCGCTCATGGGAAATGATGTTTGACTCTTTGTTTTGATTGTCCCCTTCTAGTGAGAGAATAGCACTTTATGATTATGTAAGCATCTAAAGGAGGAAAGTGATTAGCTAAGCAGATAAGATGTCGGTGGAAATGAATATAAAATGATTTGAAAGTAGATTCTCGGATATCCTATGGAATGAGATATATGCTAGTCGCCATCTCCATACATTGATTCATATAGTCAAAAAAAAATGTATATTTGATCTCGGAATTATGTTGACTTACTTTTAAACGGTTGTTGTGTGTGATTTTTGTGTGAAACTTTTTAAATTGTTGAATAAAGGTATATTATCTCTAAAACAACATGTGTGTATAGAATTATATATTATTATGTATTATTACAGTTTTGTATTATAAAAAATAATCATAAAATAGCTACTTTTATTTCTATTATACTTTTTGTATTAACTTTCTTAATTATATAGATATTTTTGTCACTCAATTTTAAAATTAAGTGATTTTTAAAATGTTTTTGAATTAATAAAAATAAATTCATATTATTATAATATCAAATATATGTATATAGTTCATATGTAAATTTTGGATAAAAATAGCAGTAGACGTAAATGGGGAGACTAGTACTTAGTAATTCCATCTTTTGTCACAGGGGTAAACATCATCTTGTTGGGAGGAGGAAACGCTGGTGAAAACACAATGCTCTAGCACAACAATAAGATGCAAGAGAAAGGTGCGAGGGTTCCACACTACAAGGGGAATGGGTGGTTCAGGAATCAAAGCATTAGATCCCTACCAAATGATTTCTTTTTTATTGAATATATAAACAAGGAGTTGAGAGATGAGATCCTACATGGTAGCCCCCTCTTTTTTGAAGGTTTCAATTTTTACATTTTAGAATGGGAAACCAACTTTGATCCTTTCAAGCATCGCATTAGAAAGGTGTCATTATGGATTAGGTTGGTTAATCTTCCCTCATAATACCAAAACTTAGAGTCTTTAAAGCTGATAGGGGAAGCCTTGGGGTTTTTTCTAGGAGTAGATGAGGACTTCTTCAATAGAAAGGTGGATTTAATGGTGAAAATTTGTGTTGAAATCGATCAAGAGGTTGGGTTGTGGGAAGAGCTAGAAATTATAACTAAAAATGGGAGATGGTTTCAGAAAATCTTGATTGATAATGTTTGAGTTGGGGTTAAACTTCACAGTGGCTAGGGTTTGGACTTAGGCGAGCCTAGTGAGGGTCCATTAAGTTCAAAACATTTGAGGTTAGAAAAGGGTCCTCTTCAGGCAAAAGCGAACCCTAAACAAGATCTTGAGACAAACAAAATTTTGGGAAAGCTAGAGGATTTAAGGGCAACTAACAAGATCAAGTCACCTTTAAGGGAGGAGGGTTGGATGAGGGATTCATAGGAAAACAAGGACTTGAGACCCTCTCCAACTCTTCCAACACAAGGGCAAGGGTTTAGTACCCTGATTATTGAGAAGATCCCTCGAATCCTCGTGTAGATAGAATTGGAGGGGTTTCAACACCCCTCCCAAGCCTTGGAACTAGCTCGTTGATAGATTCCACTCCCAACCCACTCTTGGATCCCCCATAGGAAGAGAAAAATGGCTCCCCTCATCCACCCTTGGATATTAATGAACAACTCATGAAGGTGGCATGTGATTTAATGGACTCCACCAACACCTTTCAGGAAGGGCTTGGGGTTGGGTTTGCACTCGTTGACCAAATTCCCCAATTGTAGGCTATCAGAAAGCAATGTTAGAGGAAGGAGAATTAACAGAAGGAGATCAATTCTTTATTTTCAATGAAACAATAGACCTAGAGCCTAATAATACCCTTGTGGAAAACATTGAAAATATGGGAATTAGTCAAAAGTCAACCAAGAAAACCTCTCTAGATTGTGGTAAAATTAAGTCGAGAGGAAGGAAAACACTCCAAGAGAAGAGATCTATGGATGGGGATATAGAAGGCCAAGTCAAAATCACAGTGATGTTGAGATCAAGGAACCTTGGGTGTATCCCTTCTTAGGGAGCCATGAGGCTCTTAACATGGAATTTTAGGGGCTTAAACACCCCCAACAAGCAATGCTCAAGGTCAAGTGTAGAATGGAGCTCTCACAAGGAGATATATGCTTAATTCAAGAAACAAAGTTGACCAATGTTGATTTAGAACAATTTAGGAAAAAACTTAGAACTTGGCAAGTGATGGTGGTTCAAGCCAATGGGGCCTTTGAGGCCTTGCTATTTTTTGGAAACCACGATTTGTCTTCTTATATAAATTGGTGATGGGGGTTTAATTAGATTGGTTGCAAGGTCAGAAGCGTCTCTTCAAATCTTCAATCTGTCTTGATAAATGCTTACGGCCCAAACTCATGCATCAAGAAGAGAGAGTTGTGGGTGTAGTTGAAGAACTTCATTGATTCTCATTCTGAGCAATCTCATATTATAGGGGGGATTTCAATGACATCCTCTTTAATAGTGACAAAAGAGGGGATGCCTCTTGAATGCACAAGAAAATTGAGAGGGGGGTGAATCAATTGTACCTTAAAACTTCAAAACCCTCATACATATTCAAATCCACATTAATACAATTAACCCTTAGTTTCTTATGAAGATTTCCCATGAAAGGAAAATAACAAATATTGAAACAAATCAAAATCATGCACAAAATAACACTGTATTTACATGGAAATCCCAAGATGGGAAAAACCACAGTGAGAATTAGCTCACAATATAAAGTAAATTCAACACTGAATACAATAGGGCTCATTGTCAGAGGGTTCACTGCTTAAGAGATAGAAAGGATCACTGCCAAAGGCTCACTACTAGAATAGAAGAGAAGATAGAGAAGAATGTTACATAGAGAAATCCATCTCAATGCAACAAGGGAATCCACCACAATATCATCAACATCTTTGCAATCTCCTTAAAGAATTGTAGACGCCTCTTGCTCACTACATTCAGTGATCTAACACATGAAAGCTCACACTGCACTTCTCAAGTTTGCACCTTACAACTCCAGAATTAGCATTATTCGCATCTATCTTGTCTATCTCATCATCCCTTAACAACTCAACTCTTATTTATACCATCTTCAACCTTGAAACCATTCTCCAAGGTCAACTATACACATCAATCATGCAAATTCAAATTAGGTCTTCGCCAAAACAATTCTATGGCAGATAAAAGTGAAAAGTGTACCACACCACACCTTATCTATGACCCAAAACTATAACACCACACTACCACATGCTTCTACAAACAATAAACATCCATCACAATTAGTGTAAACACCAAGGTCTATCATTACCTGTGTAAACACCATTAAACTTTTAAGTACACACTTCCTTTGATCTAACAACAAATCATGGACAACAAATGTCACTTGAACACAATCTGGAACATTCCATAAACACCCTAAAATCCAACAAACTCTTTCACAACAACTTCCACCTAAAGAATGTACACACCTAATACACTCAACAATTATGCCCTACACTGTAACTCAAGAAACTGACTTTCGAAGCACCAAACCTCAATCAACTTTGACTAAAGAGAGATACCAACACCCTCAATACACCTTTAGATCTACAAGACTTGGAACTACTCTACGAAGAAACATGGAGCAAAACCATTTCTCCCGGACACTTTTACAATACCCAATTCACACACTAGTGAACATAACTTCTTTTGTACAACGATCCAACACACCAAATTATGAATGCCACACCTCTAAAAACCTTTGATAAACATACCCAAAATGCATTAGTAGATCTTCAATCTAGAAGAAATGCGGAACAACACCATAACACTATTGTGTAACATATGATAACACTTCAACTCATTATTTCCTCTTTTTATCAAATTTTCTCAAAAGCACTTAGAAACCAAGCACCAAAAACACATCCTCGTCATCTCCATCACTTCCTTAACCATAGATAGAAGCTTATCAAAGCAGCACTAGAGATTGACACCAGTAGCTTACTAATGACAACATAATGTAACTAATCAAAGCATCCTCAATGCAACAACACATACTCTTGCAACAATATTCTATTCAACAATGACAACAAAAGCTTGTTGACATCAATGGAAACACCAATCTTCTCATACTTGCAACAATCTCCCCCTTTTCATTGATGGAAACACATGATGTGAAAAACCATCAATGATAAAACTCAACAACTCTGCTCCATACCTATTTCCTTTCCCCTACATTACTCACTCTCCCTTTCATCTTATTTATTTTTCACATGCTTCATTATTCTCTCTCCCTTAAATATCTTAATTTTCACATGAATCTCTCCCTCTTTGACATCAATGGAAAAAGACAAAGAATTTTATTATTTAAGTTTCTCCTTTGACATCAATCGAACTACTCACAAATGTTCTACAACTAACTTTCCTTTATTACTCAATATACTCCCCTTAGGAGCACACATCATACTACACCAATCAACAACCACTACATAATGACAACATTCACTCTTTCTTACTGCAACAATCAAACAATGTCACTACCTACTCCCCCTGAGAGGTAGCCACCAACATCAATCCAGACCAAGGAATGAATATTGAAATCCACTTGATTGATGCATCTTCTTATGCATCTAGTTCAAAAAAGGAGAGGAATAACCCCCAACTTCTCCCATAGATACTCAAATGTATCCTTAGGAAGAGCCTTAATGAATATATCAACAACTTGATCTTTTGTAGGCACATACTCAAGCTTTACTTCATTCCTACAATCTTCTCTCTCAGAAAGTGATATCGGATCGAGATATTTTTTTTCCTTGAATGCATTACCGGATTCTTTAAAATGTTGATAGTACTTGTATTATCACAAAATATAGAAATTGGTTCATCATATACCACCCTGATATCCTTCAATGTTTCCCTCATCCATAATACTTGTGTGTAGCAAGATGTTGTTGCAATGTATTTTGCCTCTGCAGTAGATAAAGACATTGAATCATTCACCCATGGGTGAATGGGTCCTCCCCAAGCCTTGGAACCCATTTTTAAAACATGTTTTGGCAGTATTTTATCATCCCAGATTCAAATATCAAATGTCAGCTTGTGATGTTCAATTTTTGAGAAATTAAAGATAAATGTCTATAAATACAAGGTTATTTTATCAATATTTTATCAAATCAAGTCCAAGTTTTAGAGATCAATTATGACAAGATCTAATCCAAGCATTAAGTAAAATATTCAAAACAAGATCCAAGGATCAAAATCCACATCCATTGAATCCATTTCATGGAATATCAACATCAAGATTTTAGTCTTTCCAAGGTTTATTCAAGGGTTTGGTGAGTTGCAGCATTGTATTATTCATTCATCATTCCTTTCATGTTTCATCTCAATTCACGATTTAATTACCAAAATAGGGTTTGACCAAGGAAAACCCCCATTCATCAAAAACAAACAATTTTTCCCTCTTGTGTGTTTTGCAGATTCATAGGTTGAAGAAAAGTTGAAGATCTCAAAAGTACAAAATCACGAAGTTGCATTTGTTGTCACCTTTGTTGTCAAGTCACAGAAACTCAGATCCCAAATTCATTTTTGACTTTTCGACAGTGGGACTTAGGGGAATTAAAAGTGCACACCCAAGGCCCGAGGATCCTAAAATCATATTTTAATTCCTATAAAAAGGACTCATTAGCCTATAGGTGAATGAGTCCCAAGACAACTTCTAGAAACAACATTTTGTAATAGGTGCACAACATTTTCCCCTTCTCAAATATACAAGAAGTTTTAATGTTTCTATTAGTCTTATGTTTCATCTATAAAATCCACCCTTCACATGTCCTAAGTGAATGTATTTTTTATTTTTAATCTTTCTCCCAAAACCCCTATTTAGTCATTTTTATTACTATTTATGTCTGAAGGACACCTTGCAACATTTTTTATGACATGTATATAATAATTTAAACTTCACAAATTTGAAGGGAAGTTGTGGATTCTCTTAGTGTTATTCTTTTAATTGAAGATCCAAGTGTTACATTGCATAATTGGGATCATTAGGTATTTTTCATTTGTCTCCCAAGAGTACATTTCGATCATATCTACCCCATCCACACAAATAAAGGAAATCACTAGATCTTCCATAGATTTGACTCACCCAAGGGATGAAAGTTAATTCTATATTGGAGGATCACATTTCCTAAATGAAATAGAAAATAGGTAGGTTCATTGCACCCCATTTTTTCCTTTCTATTTATAGTAAGTTTGGTGAAACATTCCAAATTTAGTACAAAACCCTATGTGTTTTGAACCCCAACCTAATTTTCTACGTTTCAAAAAGTAAGGATAAACAATGTCAAAATATATTTGTTGATATTCCTCCTTAACTTTTAATAATAATTTATCTAAAAGTGAAATGAATTTGAGTTGATGTAAAATAAAGCAAGGACTGACAATGTCACCCATTTTTGCACGATATTCCTCATCAGTTCTAATAAAGTAGGTAGCTTGTTAGTATAGGTAATGTTTGGTGTAACTTGGCCCTTAGGTCAGAAAAAAGGCTATAAATAAGCTACTCTTGAGATGGGTTGAGCATTAGTGAGTAGCATAAGTCTTAGACTCGTAAAGAGTGCAAATATTTGAGTATGCTCTACTCATGCACTTAATGCGACCTTGAGTATCGGAAAAATAATTATAAACAAGTAATGTAGGAGAAGCTTTGTATTTTTTATTTGTTTTATAATATCATAAGTATTAACCATTCAATCATCAACCTCCATCATTGTTTCACCCATCTTCTGCTTAGTTGTGTGACCTCTGAAAATAAAATGGGTGAACATGCCCTTCAAGAGTGCCTCTAGGTTGTTACCTATCAACTCTCCTCGGGTCACAACAAGCCTTATATGATTAATTTCTCTCCATTGATGACCTTAAGGAGGTTATCCATACCATGGCCAATGACAAGGATCTTGGTTATGATGGATTCCCTTGTGAATCTTATACGAAACTTTGGGATTGTGTTGGTGAGGATCTAAACAAAGTCTATCTTGAAGCATTCCAATCCAAGTTGTTGGGGAAAGTAATTAACACGGGAAATATTAAATTCATACCTAAGTCTAGATAACAAGAGAATATTTGTAATTGGAAGCCTATCACCTTGCTCAATGTATCTTACAAGATAATTGCTAAATCTCTAGCTTTGAAAGTGCATTATCTCCTTCCTCAAATTATGAGGCATGAGAAATTGGATCCATTAAATCTAGGTATATTTTAGATAATATTGTTGTAGTTTGGGAGGGTATAGAATGGGTTAAGTGATCTTGACAAAAGACTCTATTCTTGAAATTTTACTTTTCCAAGGCCTATAATCATATTGAAATTCCCTTTATTTTAGCCATGCTTGAGGTTCTAGGATTTGGGCCTCACTTCATTCAATTTGTTATCATGCTCTTTGTAGATGTGTCAACTTGCATTACTATTAATGGGTAGTAATCAATTTCCTTTGGGATTTTTAGGTTGATTCATTAGAGTTGTCCCTTGGCTACAACTATCCATGTGCTTGCTTCTAAAGGATTTGGTTACATTTTGGCTCATTCAATGTCTCAAGTGTTGGTCAAAGATATAAATTCACCTAATTTCTCAGCTCAACTTGTTAATAGCCAAATTATGAATGATTCTTTCCTCAAACTATTAGAAGAGAAATAAAATATCAAATAGGCCCTTAAGTGCCTGAATATTTTTTACAAAGCTTCTGGCTATACCATTCAATAACATAAGACTTAATGTTACAAACAATCCTTCCTCCCAAGTCTTCTTGGCTCAACTCCTATGATTAGAAATGTATTATTCACAAAGAAGTTTACAAATTCCCAAGCATCACCTTTTCCTTCTAGGCTTCACAAGTATCCTTATGGCAACACGTCCTTATCAAAATTGAAAAGAAGGTTGCCTACTAGGTCACTAAACTCCTTTCTTTGGTTGGGAAATTTCAAGTTTGTTCCAAAAATCTTACGATCACTCATATTTATTCTTCCTCATGTTAGGATCCTTCTAAGGCCTCTTACATGAAATTGGATAAGCTTCTTTGTGATTTTATTTGATCTTCAAAAAATCATGAGATTTTAGTGGGTGGCTTGGGGGTTTTGTTGCCTCCTCTGGGATTCTTGAGGTTTGGGGCTTTTATTCACTTGATGCCAAGGTCTGAATTTTTCCACTAAGTGGATCATTTGTGCCCTTCAAGGTGATGAAGTTTAGAAAATCCTCGTGTAGCATTGCATTTCCTTTGTCCATCCTTCAAGATGATCTACTTGAAACAAGATTGAGCTACAAACCCTTCTCATCGTGAAGAACTCAGTGCCAATCCAAGGGAATTTCATGATATAAAAGTATCTGGAGAGCTTGGGAAGCCATGAAGTATTGAATTCTTTGGAATTTTTTTGGATTACACAATGGGCTTTCCATCAACCAACAAAATATCTAGTGATCCCCCATTTTACAAGATTTTAATCACCCATTGGCAAGGCTTCCTTGGGTGTGTATCTTGATATTTCACAAGAAAAGAATTTAAACTCTATAAGACTTCTTGTTTAGAGTTTCAACAAGTCTCTTGTCATGGAATGAAGCTAAAGCTAAGTGTCACCTTTCTAATTAGGATTGTGAAACTTTTGATACAGTCATGGGAGCAATTTCGATTGATATGGTTCATAAAATTGGTATCAATTATTTCAAGCCCCGGTGGAAAGATTGGAAGTGGTATCCAAACACTGCTTTTCAAAACTACAAACAAAGACAAGGATATATTTGGCTCTCTCCCCACTTGCCCATGGTTCCCACTTTGAATCAACAAGGAAATTTATAATCATTGATCTCAATTTGGCAACATAGATTTCATACCATGTGGTTGACTATTTTGGAGCCCTAATTGGCTCACTTTGCCTAGTGTATTCTTTTTCAAGGCATTCCTGTTGATTCTAGGTTATCCCATGGGAGTTCTAGATCACTATTATCCATTTAATGGGAAACTAGAGTTTTTTAAGCACCTATTTTGGCTTTATTCCAAAACCTAAAATATTTGGACGAATTCATATTTTCAGTAAACCCTTTAGAACAAAACCCTTTTTCATGACACATAGTTCTTATAGGGGATTGGCCTTGTATCCCTCACAAATTCAACTAGATTCAACATGCTTCAATTTGAAGATTCCCTTCAACACATGGAAAAATATAAATTTAGCTATTTTTGCCTATTATTTTGTTGATTGACATGTTTCACTTTATTCTAGAGCTACAATATGTTCTAATATTTTATTATAGATTTGAGTGTAATAAAATAAAGTTACATTTGAGGTGGCCCTCTTATATGTGCTCCTTGACCATTGAGGCAATACCTCTTATGCAGTGATTAGAATTTCTCCATTCCCCTCTTCCTATAGGGGATGCTCACCTTTTTGCAAGTGGTGTCATGGAAGGAGTCTTTTTGCTTAAGGTACTTGTGATACTTGCTCCTAGGCTTCTCCCCTAGTTGGAATAAGGTACTATGGTTAGTAGGGTTGGTCATGGTTTGTTCTTTGACACCCTGCCTCCTTGCCACCCACAATAGGAACCGTTGGGAGGCCTACCAGTTATGCATCCAACTCGTTTGATTCAAGCAAGTTCCCTTGGCTAGCTCTTGCTGTTTCGCCAACCCTGTTATAGAGGAAGAAGAAAATAAAGATAAAGATGATGATGGGTGGGACCGTCTTATGGACAACTCAAACCTAGTTAATGAATGAGGAAAGTCGGGTAACTAAGATTCTCCCCCCCTCTGCTATTGCTTTAGTTGTCTAGCAACATTGTATTTATTTTTTATGTTTTTATGATCCAAGCTTTAGCTCCGTGTGGACTCCAAGAGTGCGACTTTTCTCCACCCAATCTTTTTTTTTATGAATATATGTAATATTATTTATAAATGATAATCTAAACACCTATACATAAAAAAGCTTAAACACTTGACATTTTAAGAGGGAATATCATATTCGATCCAAAATAAACCTAGTAAAATAAATCATTTTTAATTTTTTTAAAATTAAACCATTCACAATCTTCCACCATAAAAAAATATCTCCAAGTCCTTGACTCCAAATTGATAAATAACAAACTATAATTTATATCATTTGTCATTTTAACATGGATCAATTGCATAGTTTTAAAGTCAATCTCATTGACCCATATTTCATGAGTAGTGGCTCGTAAGAACCCAACTCTCATGAGCATAAATGTCTTTTTAACACTAATTACATATAAATGATGCTCATAACAGTGAAGCATTGTGACATCTTAAGAAGTCACCCATCATAGTACTATCCTAATTCAAGAATCCTTAATTTTAGAGTTTCCCCCAAGATCAAGCCTACTTAGCTTCCTACCTAATTTGTATTAAAGTAGTATTAGGATGAGCAGCCTCTTAGGAAGGCTTGATGTTTCACCCTTATGAACATAACCTAAATGCAGTGAGTGTTAAATGGACTATTCATGCTCATGAGAGATGAGTTCTTGTGAACTACTACTCATGAAACATGGATCAATGAGATTCACTCAAAAACTATAAAATTGAATCCTAATAAAACTTCATATAATTTGACTCATTATAAAAAGCACCACCCACTTTAAACTAATTATTAGTTAAATATTTTTGTGCGATCTAGGGGTGACAAAGTGGTCCCATGTGGCTACTTAGTTAAATTTGTTACTTAACTTTTTGTTATATAAGTGGTTCCATATAAATTTATAAATTAATACAAGAGATAATTTAAAACCTTCCCCTATAATGGTGGAGCTGCTACAATTTAGGCATTAGAATTTTAGCATTAGATATATAGAGGGGCCAAAATCATGTAGTGATTGCTTAACCTTCCCCTATAATGGTGGGGCTGCTACAATTTATACATTATAATTTTAGCTTTAGATATATAGAGGGGCCAAAATCATGTAGTGATTGCTTAATAAAATGTGCTACATGACAACACATATTTTTTCCCTACCTATTTGCACATATATTTAAAAATGGGCACATTTATTTAAAAATGATAAAAATAATTTATAATTTCACAACTACTTAAAACAAACAAACAAAAAAAAAACAAGAAAACAATTTGAAAAGAAAAAACTCCTTAAAAATTTAAGTCAATAACTAAACAAAATTAATTAGACAATTTACAGACAATCATTATATAAATAATATTTTTAACATCTAATTATTATTATTATTATTATTTTTTGTTCGGTGAATCACTGCTAAGGGGTAGCACCCGAATCACTTTTGACTAGAGCTATTAACCAGTGAGGCCACATTTGGGGGACCTCATCCCCGCCATTCATATTCCTCTACAACGAGCCAAGTCCATCATCTTCGGTGGCCGCTGATCGAATACCCTCCAAATCCCTTGATTGTCGCTACGCTTGCCTGCATTCCCGCCAAGCTCCCTGCAGGACCCGACGTCATTCTTCTGTCTGCTATGCCTGCCTGCATTCTTGCCAAGCTCCCTGTAGGACTCGACGTCATTCCTTCATCTGCTTTGCCTGCTTGCATTCCCGCCAAGCTCCTTGTAGGACTCGACGTCAATCCTCCGTCTGGACACCCTCGCCAACTCCACCTCTCCATCGTTCCCTCTAGCTTTGACCTCGCAACAGTGCTCGATCTTCTTCCGTCCTCCTTTGTCCTCTAAGCACGATCCATTCTACCATTCTCTAATCTTTGACCAATGATCGATGTGCATTTGTCCCACCATCCACTAGTAGGATTCAAACACTGGACAATAGTTTCACTACTACTTGTAACTTGCCATTGCACTACGGGGTCATCCCCTTTGAACACCTAATTATTATAATAAAAATACTTTTAAATTTAACCCTATAATAATTTTTATGTCGAGAGGCGTTCTATCAGTCACAATAGGGGATCAAAAGACTTGAGTACATAAAAAAGAAAGGTAAACTGTTACAAACCACGTCGCCTTCCATTTGAGTAGTGGGTAGTGACTGCATGCATACAATTGTAACTGATGGAAGTCAAAGGGTTTTTCGATGGGAGTTAAAGCATAAGAGCAACAGGCATTCCACCACTGAAGAAACCTGCGATCATGATGATGAATGGGTGCCTAATAATACACATCTCTAGTAAGAGCGCCATGGCCATTGATTAGATAGATGCAACCATCAAATAAACAACGACCAAAAATTAGTGGTTTCGCCTAAATTAGAGAAACAGATTCGTGACATTCATGCTCTCGTAGGCAACACTGTTATAGAAGGAAGATACATTGTGCTTGGAACAAGCTCCACACAGCTCATCAATGCCATAGTTAACAACCTTTCACCCACACACGCTTCAAATCCAGCAAAAGTAGTAGTGGCTAATCCCTTTTATGAGGTAATATCTCAAATATTTTCCACGAGGAAACCCTAAATTTCAATGATTTACTAATTTTCTTTTCATTTTGTGTCTAGACTCAAATCAAAAGAAAAAACTACAGAATGAATCGACAAAGTTAAAAAATTTGAATTTTAATAGGGGAATCCATAAAACATTTCTTTGGAAATTTTGACATATGAGATACATCATAAAACTTTTCCTTGGAAATCTTGACATATGATACATCTCTATTTGGTCAGCAGGGCTACAAAGTGCAGACGAAATTATTTCACTTAGGGGACAATTCGTGGAGAGGAGATGCGAGGGCTTGGACAAAATGAACAGAAACCCTCGGTTCAAAATTTATCGAGCTTGTAACGTCTCCAAACAACCCAGACACTCTTCTAGATGAGGCTGTTATGAAAGGTGAGAACATAAAGACAATTTATGATCATGCCTATTACTGGCCTCAATTTGCTGCAAATGACGAAATGGAGGATGCAAAAATAGATCTAGAACCTCTTGCAACATCTGTAAGGATGTGTAAAGTTGTTAAGGGCACTCCATCAAGTACTCAAATTTGTAAGTTAGTACCCTCGAAAGACAATTACCTTGCTGCAAATCTTCATTTACAATGGGATTCTTTGGAATGATACAATTTCTTATTTATAAATTTCTTTTAACTTTGGAAAAATGTTTATGACTTGATTGAAGATCAATAAGGATGTTTACCTGCTAACATCTAATGATCTCACGGTAATAGATAGTTACCTTTGTTGAATCTCTTGTTCCTTTCTGTAGTTTATTTTTAGTAGTGGTTTTTGTTGTAGTGGAAGGTGAGGCATTTCATTGATCTTTAATAAAATTTTTATTGCAATGTTCTATATTATAGGTATTGTGATCTCTCTATGGAATGGCGTATATGAACTATTCCAGACTCTGGAATGAATTTGCAACCTACGTGTCTCAAAATTTGATTTCCTTCAGTGAATGCTGAGCTTTTTCCCAATTCCACACCAGCGTTGAGGGATATCTTTGAGATGATATGTGGCTTGGAAAATATCTATTCCTTGGTGAGTAACAACACCTGCATTTCCATGAGTTTGTATGCCTTTCTATTCTTCCATATTTTGGATGTGTGTCTACCAGTGCCTTATCTTTAGATATTCTATTCGCATGCCTTGTCTTTGCTTCCAAAATTACATGCATGTATATTGGATTTTGGTTTGATGGTAATAGGTGGAATGGGGACAAACTCACCACTCGCATAAATTGTGGTTATGGCCAATGACTCTATTTGTTACACACATGGAATTGCATTAGCATTGTATTTGTAGGTTCTTGAAGGCATAGGGAATTAGGATCAGTTTCAATCGATTGTCCTCAACACCAGTGGAGGTTTTGCCTTAAGATTTAACAAAATCAAGAAATATTATTTTTTTCTTTCTATTGCATTGACACTTAGAAATAGATGAAATAAAGGTAAAATTTGATTACGTTAAATTGATATTAGCTTAGTTGGGTATTTATAAGTTGCTAATGGTCCTCTAACCTTGGATATTTTAGTTGTTTTCTGTCTCTTGTGGAAAATCAAGTAGCCTTTTCACTGTTTCTGGGCTTCATTGGCCTTGGTTAGGAAGAGTATGTTCAAGTCATTGATTGGTGCCACAGACAACACACCTCTTCTGTTTACAGGCCTTCCTCTGCCTCTTTCAATTCCTTCTAAAACACATGAGATGTAAAGAGATTACTGCTTCAATTTTAGTTTTAACTATTAATGCTTAGTGTCAAATCTTCAAATCTTAAAAGGAATGATTTTGTTATCTTTATGCATTTTTTTCGTAGTTGTCCTTTTTTGGATGTTTGATTTTGTGCTTATTTTTAAGGACATGCACAAGTCTAAATAATCCACATTTTGAAACCTTTTTCAAACATTTCTTCACAGATATCTAAGTTCTAATGTTAACTAATTCCATTTACACATTTGAGGCTAAATATATTTCAATTTACTTAGACAAATCAAAGAATTATGAATGATCTGATAAATGAAATTATGAATTATATCAATTTAATACAATTTTGGATATTCTCATGGGATTTATCATGTGTGTTATTACATGATACTCATCTTTTAAATTTGCTTTGTACTTGCAGTGGGAAGATGGTTGCAGGTTGGAAATGTTGTCTATGCTATCTCCTAGAAGCTTCTATAAACACATAAATAATATCCATTACAAACATAGTTCCATAAATATGGATAGAATCAAAAATGATTTTGTAAACACCATATTTACAATATTTTATAGTCATTATAATAATTTTTCATTGTTCATTTTGAAATGTCTTTATTCTTTGAAAGTTAATCTGCAAATGTATCAATTGATATTCTCATCTTTTACATTTAATGTGTCTACTTTAGAAATGTCTAATTTGATGCAAAAAAAAATGAAATAGATGATATTATCTTTTCAAACAATTTCTAAAATCCATAGAACATAAAGAGAAGTTTCTAAAATTAAAAAAATTAAGTATAAAACAAATATTCTAAAATTCATAAGAACATAAAAAGAAGTTTCTAAAATATAAAAAATTAAGTATAAAATAAAATAAAAAATTCTAAAATTCATAAGAACATAAAGAGAAGTTTCTAAAATTAAAAAAATTAAGTATAAAATAAATATTCTATATTTTTTTAAAAATATAAAATGGTAAAACTAAAATCCAAAAAATTAAAGAGATTTGATGAAAAAATATTCTAAATTAAAAAGTATAAAATAAATATTCTTTATTTTTTTAAAAATATTCTAAAATCCGTAAAAACACAAAAAAAAGTTTCTAAAATTTAAAAAATTAAGTATAAAACAAATATTCTAAGGAGATTTCATGAAACAAAAAATTAAAGAGATTTGATGAAACAAATATTCTAAAGAGATTTGATGAAACAAAAAAATTAGAACAACAAAAAAATGAGATTTCATGAAACAAAAAACAAAATCAAAATCAAAGATATTTGATGAAACAACAAAAAAATCAAATCAAAGTTTGATCACAAAAAGAAAAAAAAGAAGAAGATAAATCACAAAGATTTGAAAATGTTTAGTATAAATAAATATAGTAATTTGGTTAGTGTTAGAGTTAAAATTGGGATTAGGGTTGGGGTTATCATCACTAACATGGATTAGGATTAGGTTAGGGTTAGAGTTAGGGTTATTTATGGTTATGGGTAGGGATAGGTTTATAAATGATAAAATACAGTAATTTGTTTAGGGTTAGAGTTAAAATTGGGATTAGGGTTGGGGTTATCATCACGATAGGGTTGGGGTTATCATCACCAATAGGGTTAATTAGAGATGTTTAATTTTTCAATTTAATACATCTATATTAAAGTTGAATGATGAAAAATTAAACGCCTCAATATATTTTATATATCTCAAATTTAAGATATATATACTAGTTAACATCAACATTTGAATCATTATAAAATCACACAAAATAACCCATAATTTTAATAAATAAAAAAACCTTAACTTTCTGCATCAATAGAATGAATACCTTAAAATTCTTACCTAAATTGAAAAGATCAATTAATTGTACATCTGAAATACCTTTTCCGTGGCATCGATTTCATTCATATCTAATAATATTTGACTACGAACAAAATTATCGCGAAATTAAAGACGCGTTAAAAATCTACCCTGCTGTATACAGTCTAACACGTCAGAAACAGGCTGCAGTCGGTCAAATTCTAGGCTGTACACGAACACTTTTCTCCTATAAAAAAATGTGTATTTTAAGAAATAAACTACGACTATCGTTTTCGTACTGTAAAAACGCATTTTAATACGATGACCTTTTCAATAAAAAATATTAAAAATAAGCAAACCTTCCTGCATAGTCTGCACTCGTGCAGCCCTAGCTGTTACTAAGGCCCGCGCTAATCATTCCATCGGACGGCCAAAAACGGCTCACGCGTTTTTGAATTCGCCGTCCGATTGCGAGAGGCGAGAGCCTCGGCCTTGGGCTTTCGAGTCCCAGATTTTTCGGGACCTGCCGGCGGCTTGCTGGCACTTTCCCGACCACCGGGAATTCGGGACGGAAACTGAATATAAAACCCTGAAAGCGTGAGAGTCCAGAAATGAAATGAAATGAAATGAAATATTTTAATGACGTCCACGAGGCCAAAGAAGCCTATGGGACCCAAGATCAGCACCGGAACAACACACAGCACAGCCTTAGACACAATGGAGGTGCCGTTCGAGATCAGCCCTTCGAGAGTGAATTTTGATGATGAAGTTTGCAATTTTGTCGAGTCTTGAATCTTCAAACAAGGTATTTAAATTGTCAACCTGCACCGCATCCCCATAGCTGGCCCGGATGTCTTTATAAGCTGAGCATTCTATGATAAAGTGCCATTCTGTCTCCACCATACCTTCGTTACAAAAGCGGCATATTCTATTTTCCCACTCTTCTTTAGGAACCTCCCACCTACCCGTTTCACACCTAAGATGGTGTGAACTAGTCCGCAATTGGGCTATCAACATTTTTGCTTTCCATTTGATATTCGCTCCTATATAAGCCTTTTCTTCATGGTCCATAGAGGAATCGAACTCGGAACCTTATTGTTTTCGTGTTTTTTTCGTTTCGCTGTTAGATCGGCTTGATCTGGCGCGGAATCATTGTTTCACCTCCAAATTTATGGTTGTTATCGCTGAAAAAGATTCGCCGCTAAAGTTAGCGGAGAGCATAGAACTGCTGGCCACCCCGCGCACAGCGGGAAACGTTTCATATTTAGAACAGGCGATATATAAGTTATTTAAAGTGTACGTCTGTCGGCAGAGGTTGAGCAGCTAGCACGTTCAGGTTCGATCTCTGCTTGGCCAAATTTCACGGCCCACCATTTCGAAGTGAAAGGTCGGTGGCGCTTGTAGGTTACTGGTACTTTTATTTACTACTTGTTACCTTAGATTCAGGTTATTTTCCCCTAGTGTTCTTCTTACTTTTCATTGCCTTTTTGTAAGTGCGAAAATAATTGGTCACAATGATAACATCATGTGCCGTAATTGAAATGCAGGGAATAAGATTCCTCAATTTTGTTGTTTAACAGGTGGCATTTGTTTGTTTGCTCTCGCCGACGGACGTTAAGAGTTGTTTCAAATCGCTTTAATTTATCCCGGATCTCAGCGCTCCGGTCCGCGAGCAGAAATTTGCTGCCGTTTACTCTAGCGCTGAGAGCGTCAATTGACGGGAAAGTAAGGCGTTTTGGTTTGGTCTGGCTGGTTCGTGATGTCTGACGAAACCTCGGAGGCCATCAAGCAGATGAATGCATTTGTCGAGAAAGGTAGGGGGGTTTCTGTTAAGATACATTCTCTGATTTGGGGTTTGTGTGTCTAAATTCGGGTTTTTTGTCGGTGACTTTGCGTTTCTGCAGCATTTACATTATGTTGATGAAATCTGTCGGTTAAATTTAATTATTGTCAGCGCCATTGCTGAAATTTATGTTACCGTCCATTTCTTCAGCATCTACGCTATTTTGGTAGAATCTGTTTGTTAAATTCGATTATATTGAGCGCCATTGCCGTAATTTGTGTTACCGTGCATTTTCGTAGTATCCGCGTTATGTTGATGGAATCTTTTGCCTAAAATCAATTATTTTGAGCGTCATTGTTGAATCTTATGTTATTGTGCATTTTCGCTGCTTCGGTTTTGTTTTGATGAAATCTGTTGGTTAATTTCAATTGTTCTGAACGCCATCTGAAATACATGTTTGATGTGCATTTCCGCAGCATCTGCATTATTTCGATGGGAAGTGTTGGTAAATTATTAATTACAATCATTTTGAGCTTCATAGTTGAAATTTATATTACTGTATGTTCCCACAGCATCTGCATTATTTTTGATGTAATGTGTTGGTTAATTTCAATTATTTTGAGCGCCATAGCTTAAATTTATGTTCTGAAGGTCTTATTGTTCTGTTTGGCTGCATATCACTGGTTGGACCTTGACTTTGCATGGATGTGGCAACAGTCGACGAGCCTTTGAAGAAAACCTTTCAGGTAACTAAATACTGCTAGTACAATTTGAACAATTCACAACTAAACTACTTACTGTGAATTTGTTGTCTACAAGTAACAGATCGATGTAAAAGTTAAATCATGCAAAAGGCATTTAGCTGGTTGACATGTTTCAAGGACTGTTTTTTAGTGCTGATCTATTCGAGATGTAGTTTGTAGGGGACAAACATCTATATAAAGATCTAAGGGGATGGTTGATTAGATTTCTTGTTTCCAGTTGTTCAAGTAGGTGCTTGAATTGTGAAAAGCCGGCTGGCTTTTAGGAGAGCAGAATCAAAGTACAGTGTTGATCAAGTAGGCATAAGTGTTGAGCTCAATGTGGCGAACTTGATGTCAATGCCTAATTGTGCATTTTATGGTTTGCACTGAATGTTTAAGGAAATAGATCCTTAGGTTTTGATGTTCAGACCACTGGCTGACAGTTGCTCCTATTCAGAAATCATTCGAACAAGGCATAAATAAATCATTAGAACAAGAGACTATAAGTACATTAGAATTCATGAATGCCATTATTCTTGTTTGGAGTACATAAGGTCTACTTTAGAGTTTAGAGTTTTGCTATCATACATATCATCTGTTTTTACTTTTTTGTGGTGCATATCAAAATGATCATTTGCACAACTTACTCATAATAATTCAAAATATATCTATTATTTTCTTTATATAACTTCAGCAACTCTTTATTTTCAATCGCTTCTTATTGCATTCATTACACTCTGAGATTTGATTAGCAAACCTCTTGTTGTCTTATGTGGAAACAGTGATCTTTATGTATCAGTGACCATATATAATTAACCCTTTGTTGCTGTAGTGTTGAAATTATGATCAAAAACCTGTTAGAATGCTCACTACTGATCACTACTGAAATAGACTATTGTAGTTTCTTCAGGGGCTTCTTGTTTTTGATGGTGAATTATTATTTGTTGGGCACTTATTGGGTATGATTGCTGCATTTGGAATCATGCCTTATAACAGATGTGTGCAGCAAACTGTGTTTGGTTTTACATTTGTTTTTGTACATGCTGTGGGCAGGCCTGACCTGTGGAACTCAAAGATTGGTTGCTTTGTGTAGTTCATTTCTGCCAGTGAAAATATAATTAAGCTTATCTGATATTTATTAGAAATTTGGGGAGAGTTCATAGAAGCTGAAAAAGATTATACACAGAATATTATGTTTCAATTCTCCTCTATTTTGTTCAATAAGATATTACATATTTATAGGATTTTCATACCCTATATTATAGGAAACTTCTTAAAACAATTCCTTATTTGGGAGAACAAATAATTATGGGTATAACCAAACCATAACAAATATTCATGGAAATAAGCACACTCTAAACAAACTTAAATAAACTAACAATCCATAACTATGACACCTAATGTTATGATATTCCTAAACTCCATATTACATCATTCTCCAAATGGGAATAGGTGGACTACTGATACTTGATGACCACATTTAGTGGTTCATCAAAAACATAAAGAAAGAGTAGGGACATATCATGACAAGCAATAGTGGAATTGGCCCCACTATGTTTCTTCAGTGGGACTAACCATACTAGACTTTTATCCAAAGATGGGGACAAACACATCTACTCATGGAACCAAGGATAGGAACCAACACATCTATCCAAGGTCATATAACAAGTTTGGATAACGACAAACATATCAATCCAACATCAAAGTTATGAATAGAGACACACACTTCTATTGGGGACCACCACATAGTGGACCACCAATCATCATTCAATGATCTTTTGTTTGACCACCAATCATCATCAAAGATTGGAATTATCATTCCTCATAGTGGACCACCAATCATCATCAGAGGTCTTTTGTTTGACCATTTTTCCTTTAGCAGTATTTGTGGTAGGCCATCTACCCACTTTGGATTAACCAATCATTAATTGTAGAGAAAATGAAATAATTGACATATCTAGTCTCCATAGGTTTGGGAAATTCCCTTCTCAAAAAAGTCCAAAAGAGAGCAAGTGGGGTGTGGTGGTTCATTCAAATATCTCTAGCATCTACCACCTCTTTCTTCACCCAATTTATCTTCCTTGTGTCTTTCAATGCATTGTTCAATGGATGAACGCAACATTGGGTCCAATAGATGTGCTTGTAAGCACCCTCCATCGTTCCAACTAATTTGTGCATACATGCAGAATCAATGATCACTTGTACAACATTTGGGATCCGAACCTCCTCTATAACATCTAGCAAGATTTAAAATTGGAAGTTTACATCCTTTTGCTTCCATGAATAGTCAATAACTTTAAGAAAATAAAAGCCAACTGCACATGTGACTATGATGTTGATGAGTGGCTGATGTCTCATATTAGTCCACTCATCCATGACAATAGAGCAGCTTGCCCTCATCCAAGTTTGCCTCATGTTCTCTATCACCAAATTTACCTTAAAATGTTCTTTATCAAGTAGGGTAGTGTGTAGTATATGTTGTCTAGGGGGTAAATGACAGCGATAAAAATCACATCTTGGAACATTTGTTTGAAATAAGGATAACATAACACATGAAATGAGATGGCATAGGCAAAGAAAAAATTGGCATTGTAAGACTACCATTTCCTACACTTTGAATTTACTTGCAAGTGCCCTATCCTCTTACTATTGCTAGTCTTCCTCTTTTCTCTTGTAGAAATATCACTAGTACCACTAGTAACCTTGGATGGCATAGCTGATTGTGTAGACTCTATTGGCATTGGCATACCCTTAGACCTTGCTTTGTCCTACATAAACAATCTATTAACCTTTGCCTTCTTAGGTGTCTTAATTTTTAGAAAAACTTTAATTCTTGGACCAAGGCTTGTTTATAACCACCTGTAGTAGGAGGGGCATAGAGTTGATGTGCCTACTGCTAGAGCAAGATGAGTCCCAATGGTTGAGCCTCTTAGTACCCCTTACATAGAAAAAAGGGGGAAGTTGAAGATGTTGTGAAGCTTATCAAGCATATATTTGAGAGATTTTGGGGAATTGACTATAGACACGTATGACCCAATGTTTGATGGCCATTCATCAAGGTATAGCCCTATAGATAGCAAGTCTTCACATGTAGTAGATAGATAAATGGATAGACAGGGCTAACCAATAGTTGATGCATATGCTTATTGGCCGAACTCACTCATATCCCTTGCTACTGGTACTTAGGACTTCCCATGCACTTGGTTCATATAGGTGTTGGAGAACCCATCTCATAATGTAGTTCAAGGATGGAGTTGTCACTCCATTTTGTTGTGTGTCATTTTTTCCATATTATGCTCGTGTGGTCTACTGTTTGCCTTGTGTTTGCCCCCATCTAACTTCCCATCTTAAGCCCTGACTTAAGAGACAAATAAAGGTAAAGGTAAAAGTAAAGGTAAAAGGTGATGATGACTCAAGTGAATTGAATAGAGGCTTGATATGAACACATCCACTTGGGGGTCCATTTCTTGCATGATTTGATGGAGGTTGTTTGCTTGCAAACAGTCAAAATGAGGGAATGGTTCCCTTTGCAATGCCATTTACACGCAACCACCCGTGCAACTACTTAAACGTCGATCCAAGGAAACTCCATAATGGTCTTTAATGAATTTTGGCTCAGATTTATGGGAAATTGTGGTGTCCATACTTCATTTATGATTTGCAAACTACTTTTCTGTCAAGCAACACCTTTAGGATATGATTTTGATGGTTTTCATGGGTTATTTCACTCAATCTCATACTCAAACCCACGAATTATCAATGTGCAAGTATGGTGGGCATCAAAGGAATGTTTGTAGAGGACACTTGTTGCTCGGGTGTTGGTTGTACTTACAGTTAGGGTTTTGATATGCAACATGGCTTTTTGACATTCCACATGCCATCCAATTGTGGGTATATCTACCTTGATCGCCATTTGACAAGGGGAGTAGATTAGCAGGGAAGAACACAAAGACAAGGGAGTAGTAGTTGCAAAACCAGTAGAAGAAAATACTCATAGGAAGCCCTAAAAACTAGATGCTATTTGTTGTAATCTTCTCAAGTTTGACACCCTTGGCACCTTGGGAGATTATCAGACCTTAGGGATTTGGGGTCTATAGCTTAGATCACCAACAAATGGGATGAAATTGGTCTAGCATGCCCACTTTATTGAATGGGTTTTTTGCTCCTATTTGAGTGTATTGGGAAAACATGCACCTACCTTGATGAGTTTTACCAATACTAATGACCAATGATGGCTACCAATAAATGTGTATAAATAGACAGGGCTTATGTATTGATCCTAGTTGTATTGCATTTCAGATGTGGGGATGAACTAACTTAGTTGGGCCCTTGGGGGGGCTAACCCAACCAATTGTGATTGCATGTAGGGAACAACTATCTCCACCTCGCTTTAAGAATCCATCTCTCTCAATAGCGAGTGTGGTTGCTGAAGCTAGTTAATTAAGATATGCAATAGATAGCATTTCTAGGTTCCCCATTTCTTTCTTGCTGGCAGTGGCCCCCACAATTGCCTACTAAAGCAGTGGTAGAGATTTTGAATCAATAGATTTGTATAAGACCTGTTGAGAGGGGGAGAAAATTCAATAAGACCTCTCTTCCTAGGCTACTGCGTTCATAAAACTATCAATCTCTAGACTTGGGAAAATCCCATGGATAATGAATTTGTAAACGAAATTCCATAGATAAAATTCTATATTGCTGTTGGTTGAAGATACAAGAAACTATATGTCATATGCTTCATTGCAACACAGACTATATAGAAAAAATAACTCAATCTATGACAATTTTTATTTCACAACCCTTTTATTTTTATGCATTTGCCTATTGCATGTTGTATTTTGTGCTGATAAAATGTCATCTAGCCTTGTGTCTACTAATGGATTTAATGCCGAGTAAAATTTTGATTAACTGACTTCGAGCTTATGTGTCATACAAATGCAGACTATGCATCAAGGATATGTACAGCAAACTTTAGAAAGATTTCTCAAGGCTCGGGAAGGAAATGTTGCCAAAGCAAACAAAATGGTGAAAAACAATCTATAAAGTCATACCATTTTTTATTTGCACTTCTAGTCACTGAATGCATGTTATATGCCTTGAGAAATTTATTAACATACAATACAGATGTTGATACATTTTATTTTTCCTGCAGTTACTAGATTGCCTAAATTGGAGAGTTCAAAATGACATTGATAACATCTTAGCGGTATAAAGCTGGTTCTCTTTTCCTTGACAAAACTATTGTTGAAGCTTCTATAAGTAATAATGTTTTTGCAATATAACTTAAACAGTTTTAAATTGTGATCAGTAATGCCAATCAGTACCATTTAATCTAATCTTCAATATAGCTTTTGAAATAGACTTATAATTCTGGTTGGAACTGTGGTTTCCATATAATTTAACTAATACATATTAAATTTGTTGTACTAATGTTGCCATGACCAGATCAGTAATTTAGTGCATTTTGCAGCAAATTCTTCACTCAATCAATTTATTGTAAATGTTGATGATTCAAAAGTGTACTGTATCTAGCTTCATAAATTTCCATTGATTAATATTTTTCACCCATGTTAGCTCCCCAATGTCCTCTCTCTTGATATGAGGTACACAGATTTAGCAGCTCTAAATCTTCCCAATAACTAATATGGAGTACGCAAATATTAGTTCAAAACTCTAAACTACTTGGCAAGAGATAAAATGTTGGAATTTTAAATAAGTGAATCTTGTTGCAGTTCAAGGATAAAGCTGAATTTGTTAACTTACTTTTGGAAGTTAATGATAGCATAAGTGAAATTATGCAACTGACAGATTCAGACGGAGGCAGTGTTATGCATCTGAAATAATAGATAAAGCTCCAAAGATTTAAGTGAGGCACAATGTCTTATATTATCGCTGTTGTTTTGAGCCACCGATCTTGAAATTCAAACTAACAGAAAGTTGTCCTGCTTATGTACAACTTGCAGAAACCTATTCAACCAAGGGAAGTTTATAATGATGTTCGAGAATCTCAACTCATTGGAATGACGGGATATTGCAAAAATGTAAGAGTAAAACAGTGTTACATTTATTGGACAAGTGGAAATTACAAGTTTTCTTTTACTTTTCATGCATAGTATTCTTACTCAATATTCCATGTTTGCCTATATATTCCAGTTGTAGGGATGAGCAAAGAAGGTACCAAACTTTGAATTCCAGAAATTTATTTTAAGATTAGCTAAACCTCTGGTGTACTTGTTTGATATGGTACTTGAGTCCATGCTTAAATATTAGAGTGTCAAATTTGTTGAATGTTCAAATTATCCATTATATTCATGCATATGAAAATCTGTATGCTTTACTTGGCATTATGGAAGTAAATTTCATTTTATTATGAAGTTAGTAAATAGATTTCCTCATTTATGTAGCAGTTCTTTTAATGCAGTTGTATATGACAAGATAAATTACCAGAAACTGAGAATTGCATTTGATTCCTTATGTAGCTTTGTCTTCCAACTTTCACATCAAATGGAGATTTAACCTTTCTTCTCTCTTCTAGAAATTGGCTTTCACTGCTTACTATGAAAAATGTACCAAGAAATGGATTGTCAAGGTCTATTTAATGAGCTTACTTTAAGTCTATAAAGCATTTACATTAGGAGACTACATACTGTAAAGATTAGTTAAAAGGGTTGATTGTTTGGAACACTAGCCTGAGTGGACTGGATTGCTTGTTGATAAATTATGGCAAGATTTACTCTTGCCGGTATTCTAAACTACTTGGCTTCTTCCATTCATCCAAATTCTTAACTTATTTGGTAATTGAGTATTTCCAAGCATTGAAATGCCTTTTCCTATTTCTGATGGAAAAGTTGCCTGCAATGAATAATTATGCTTATTGGGGAGTTCTACTGTGTGGTTTGGGGGGATGGGGGAGGATAGGGCATTAAGTTTAGGAAAGAAATTAACATGCCTATATAATGTCAACGGCTATTGTCTTTTGTTTTTTTTTTTTGAATCCAACGTTGTTAGGTGTGAGACGAGGCAAAGACAGTTGTTATCTTTGCCCATTTCTGTTGTTGTCATGTACTACCTTTTTTCTTGAATTTTATGATATTGAACTTTCTTAGACTACAACGTATATTCCCTTCTGGTTATTACTTTTTTCACACCAAAAACCTTGTGATGGAGATTGATATTTAAACTTCTTTTTCAAAACTGATCAGAAGTCTTCCACACACAAGTATAATTGTTTTCTAAAAAAGCAGAGTTGGGTATTTTTCGCCAGAGATCAGAAGTTCCAGAAATTCATATCTAAATTCAGTAGTTTACATAAGTTTTTCTTTTAAACATTCATGTGATAGACAAAATCTTAAATATATTCTGATTTGTTGAGACTTTAATTCAACCTGTAGTTTATGTTTTAAACACAAAAGATATTCAATAATTTCTGACAAGTCTGATCCACATAAATTATAATTATCAGTCAGAGAAATGCACAAACATCAGAAAATAGAGTTCAGTTGTCAATTTCGAGTAGAGCAAACCTTATGTGAAAGGAAGGGAAAAACAAATGTACTATTGTTTCAATAGCTGGAATTCACTGTTTTCTACCAATCTATAATTGATGCATTTTCTGAGACACCCACTGCAAAGTCTCTACACTCTGGAATACACAATATGTGCAGTAGTACTCAATGACAGCTATCATGGGTGGTATTGTGTTTCAGTATTCCAACTAGTTTTCAACATCTGCTTTCTGTTTTTGTACATACATGTCTGAGGTTTTTGGTGGATCAGTACATTTTTCCTGTCAATAGACTTTAGAAGATACTTATTTCATCAGAAGAATACGTAGTGGGACACCATGGTTTTCCAGGAACTCCCAGAAATGAAATGGAGGATAAATGTCTGTAGTGTGTTTGTGTGTATATTTTTTCTATAAAAGAAAACATAATTTTCACATTTTGTGCAATAAAAGATTGAACCCCTAGAAATGATATAGGAATGTTGGCAACAGCTCATAAATGCAAGGCAATATCTAGAAACATGCTGTTGCTTCCAAAGTGCATTTTTGTTGACAAAGCAGGGGACCCTATTATGTGTCCTGCAACTTAGATTTGCTATAGTAAGACATCAGGTAGAAATATAATTCTTTTGTGGCCTGTCTTTAACTTTCATATTATATTATTATCAGAAATTTGGGAGAAATACGAAAAGCTTAGGATTACAAGATGCAGAGACTTAGTTTAGGAGGTATATGAAATTGATTTGATGCTAGAAAATGACTTTAGGGAACTTGATGAAAGGATTATCCTGAGTTATGAGCTGGTTTAAGGCAATTGGAATTAGGTTGTATTGGCTTATTTTTGTTTTTGTTTTTCAATGGATTCCTTATGGTGTTTCTTGATGATATAGATTTTAGTTCGACCTGGACCTGCCTCCATCAATAATAGATTTAGCTAACAAGAATTGATAATCTAAACATTTCATTATTTATCTTTTTTCTCATCTAATCATTTTTTAAGCAGCTATAACAGAAAAGCTTGCAGACATGAAAAGTATTTTTAGCCTAAAGATTTCATTATTTCTCTTTCTTCACATATTTGAGTAGTATTGGGGTGTTAAGTGAAGTACTGTCTAATTGATCTATCAGCTCTGATATGTGAAGTACTCGTAACCAAAGGCAATTTTTAGTTGCTTGTTGCTTGGGTGGGTTGGAAAAGAGGTGATCAATAGGGGGCTCTAGAACCTCTAGACCCCCTTGTAGGGATTTGTGCCGAAGGGTGATAGCCTCATGAAGAAAAAGAGCCAACATTGCTAGTTTGAATATTTGAAGAAAGTAGTTTTGCATCGGATGGTGATGGCCTCACAAAGAAAAAGAGCCAACATGGGTAGTTTGAATATTTGAAGAATGTATATTTGCATCAAAGGGTGATGGCCTCATGAACAAAAAAGAGCCAATAGTACTAGTTAAATATTTGAAGAAAGTAGATAGGTTGTTCTTTCCTAGTATATCTCATAGTAAATAAGACATCTGAAAATGAAATGTTCCCAGTCGACACCTCTAGAGGGAGCAAAGGCGATAAATTTGGTTTTGTTTGAGGATATGATCAATTCCAACTTGTAATTGGTGAGAGCACACTTTGAACAAGCGAGGGGAAACCTCAACTGTGGGACTAGTGGTGTTGGAGATAGTGAGGTAAGGGAATAAAACTATACACCATTTGTAAGAAATGCTTGGTTAGAAAGCCAACATGGGGTTGAGCGGTTCACAGGGGAAGGCCCAAGTGGTTTGAATATATTTTCTATAGATGTCCTCTTTGGTAGTTCTATTGATGATGTCCTTTGTGGAAAGGAGCTTTGGGGGGGCATCCTAGGAGTACATGAAAGGGGGTAGTCTATCAATAGAGATGGTAGTAGAACGAAGAAGCAACTTGATTTGCAAGTACCAAATTTGGTGGCATGTGGGGACCAAGGAAGTAGTGGGGACAAGTGAAGCAATCCTCATAGAAGAGCAAAGTGCCAAAATTGGACATCTGTCATGACTAGAAGATGAGGCCCTCGTGGGTTCGAGTTTGTGGATGTAGAAAGTAAGCCTAAAGATAGTCTCAAGGTGTAGTGGCTAGGCAACAAATTTGGCTAAGATGATACATTGAGGAACTATCCATTTGCAACAAATTGATGCGTCACAACATGAGAGTCTGGACCTTCTAAATATGGGCTCAATCAGTGGCCCCCAAGTCAGGTCCCCAAACCTTTAAATCATATAAAATTGCAAGCTTGATGCTTTTATCAAAAAGGTGCAATTTTGAGGGGATGTCATAGAAGTGGATTTGAAAACATTGATGATCTAAGATAGAAAGAGAGGCATATACCCCTTGCAAATTTGTGGGTGAGATGCAAACTTCATGCTAAAGGATGTTGTAAAAAATTGGATCCCCAAGTATGTGTAGGCCAATGTGCTCTCTAGAAATTCCACTTCATAGAAACTAATGAACGAGAGTTGAATAAGCTATCCTGCACTTTGGGTTCAACTAGATCCAAGAGGGCATTCCTAGAAGTAATATTTAATAAGATTTGACCACAACTAAAGATGTTACAAGTGAGCAGATTGCAGTAGTATCCAACTACCTGTATACTTTGACCCTAAATTTTGTCACTAGATCAAAGATTAACCTACTACTATGACCTCTATATGTAGTTGATCAAATATATGCAAAACATGACTATTAGGATAAATTTTCAAGGTTTGCTATAGATATTTCATTTGGTGTAACAATGAGTCATAAACTGTATAGAAACTATTTCCTACTCTTGTACTATTGGTGAATGACTTGGTTCATTTTAAGCATGTGGAGGATCCATTTTTCAAGATTGACACCTTATGTGGGTTATAGAGTTACATTCAACCATATAAACAACATACAAGAAATAACATCAAAGGCATTCAATCGTATAAACAACACACAAGAAATAACATCAAAGGTATGATACCAAGCAATCAAGTCTACTCGATAATCCTTCTCCAAACTTGCAAACATTCATATGTAATAAGAAAGTGACCATTACAAATACAAGTTGCAATGAATCAAAGTGTTGTGACACCTATCAGGTTCATATTACAATCATGCTAGCAAATGTGGTGAGGGGGAACTACAAACAAGGAGGAGTTTGTCACACCTCTTTACCTAGAATTCTCTAAAATGCTTGCAATTGGCCAAGGAGACACAAGATAACTTATATTTGCTACAATTAGCTACCTTTGCAACTTTTGGAATGCATTGTGCGAATAGTGAATTGATATACAACTATTGAAACCCTAGAATACCCTTTGCACTATGGTGTTGTGAAAACAAAAATAACCAACCCTCTGAATATAGAAAAAACTCATAATTCTTGCATGGGCCTCAACTTGAGGGCGGGAAGTTCCAAGGTGCACGGAACTCTCAAAGGTTTGCGACCAACAGAAGAGGGGGCATGAGACATGTAATAACTTTGAAAATCTTTTGATTGGTACTCTATAGAGGACAACCATACCTCTTAGGTATCTTTCCTCCATGAGTCATGCCTAAAGTCATGACCAAATGTGTTGAGTTGTACCAGGGTGGCATGGGAGAACATTCATCATTGGAGTTTTGGTTATAGCATATGAGGGCATGGGTCAAGCTCACAAAATGGAGGGAGACATGTAAATGTAAACAAATCTAATAGCAAGAATGAGGGATTCAAGGGTTCTACAAAAATTCTTGGTTTCAGAATCTACAAAAGTTAAGATACAGATTTTCTACTTTCAGAGAGACAGAATTTCGACTTACAGATTTAGATTTTAATGTGCTGATTGCAGAACATTATCAGATTTCTATGACTGCATATCATTGAGGGATTCGCAAAATATATGTTTAAGAAAACAGGCCTCTAAGAGACACGTCTCATGAGAGGACGTGTCTCCAAGAGTGGAGACACGTCCACTCATGGGACGTGCTCTTTAGAGTCCGTGTTAACACATAGTTAACAATGCATTTAGCATAACATATTTACTAACCAGCGAATATCACTATAAATATTGATTTAGAATACAACTATAATTTGCATTTTATACTCAACGATTTTCAGAAATAGCGATAGGAACAATCAGATGCGATGGTGCTTGCAGCAATCGCTTTTCCAGATCTGACCGATGCTATCTTTCAATAACAAGACATCCTTTGAGTACCTCACAAATTCATTTCAGTAGCTAAAATGTCTTGCCATGGTGAGAAGTAGGTAAAATAGTGAATTGTGTTAGGGTTTTAGAGCCGACATTGGCTTTTGGTGTGAAAATTGACATTTTGGTGCTTGATGCAGGATTGAGCCTAGGAAGGACTTGAGAACATATGTTGAAGAGGCTGGGAGAGAAAGTAGTTAGCAAGTTGGGAGGTAGAAAGGAGTGGGGAATAGGGATTGGGAACGAAAAATGTTGGGGGTTTGGGCTTGGGAGTGATTGTGGACTTGGGACAAGAGAAAGTGGGAGAGATTCAGGCTTAGGGATTGGGTTTGAATCGGGAATTGGAACTAAGAGGAGGACCAAGCATAGTGCAAGGAACAGGTTTTGGTGAGAATTAGGAACTGGGGAGAAAAGCACTATGGGGCATGGGGTGGACTTGTCACAAGGGAATTGATGCCAAAGTTTGAGTTCCATTTGGGGGTCTTCTCTTGGTGGAAAGGAAAGCAAAGAGAAGAGGACCATAGGGTTTGGGAATTGGGAAAACTTGGTGTTAGGATATGGTGCCAGGGGTTGAGTTCCTCTCAAAGCTCCAGGTTTAGGAAAGAGGAGACAATACGAGAAGGGGTTGGGGAATCTTGGGGTTCCAAAACTTTGGGACACACATTGTGACAGGGATTGGGGACCTTCTAACTATGCCCCTTGATCTCAAGTCTATTTGTAGGTTTCAAGCCCAAAGGACCCAAAGGAGGTGGAAGGAAGTGATAGCAGGGGGTTGAGAAGACAAAGGGAAGGCTACAAAGGCATGGGAGTTGGGGATTTGGGGGGACCTTATGAGACCTAGTTTATAGGTCTTGATTTTGCATGAAAGCCTACACTTCAAGAAAATGACAAGGGCCACATATACATACAAAAACATAAATTTTTAGGAACACCAAATGTCACCAACACAAGGGGGAGCCACATGGGATTTCTTAGATTGGATGTTAATAGTGGGTCAAGAGGGACAAGGGCACAAAAGGAGGCAAAACATAGCCAATTTTGCAATTTGGGAGGTCAACAAATTTCAGCACTAACACATAGAAGACACGTGTTGGGGTTAATGCCAAAAATGGCGGTTTTTCTTTGAAGAAGAGTTTGCCAAAATGTCATAGGTGAGTGGTGGAGATCAGCAAGGGGTGCAAGCTATCTAGATACAAGAAATTCTTGTTTCTTATGTTAGAACTTATAGAAGATAACAATACTTTGTATAGAGGGTGAGTATGGAGGGAGGGTCATGGGCTAGGTAAAAGCAAAGCCTTTGATGAAGGGATTTACATTCATCATCAAATCACTGTGTGGTGGGAAGAGGATTTGGAGTAATGTGTGGTGTGGGGACAAGAGTCATGGGCAACATCCTAGAGGGTTAGACATGAAAATTCGTACATGGATTTGGAGGTGGGAAGAGGGAGGGAATATGATTCATATGTGAAAAGGAGAGATAAGTAGCATAACCAATGATGTAATCATCATCAAAGTGAATTGTGGTGTGTCTAGTGTTGGTGGGTAAGGTGGGAGCAGAGGGAGGAGAGTATGGAGGGTGAGAGTGTTGAGACAACATGGTCAACAAGAGGGAATTGAGGAGAAACAAGGAAGCCAAAGATGTGGGGGATGAGGGACCTAATTGCGAGAACATAGTCCATGATGCTTGCACCACTACCATGGGAAAAATAATTGAATCTATTGGAGTTGGGGAAGTGAGGAAGCTTGTTGAAAATTTAGAGGCTTTGAGATTCACCCAATCAAACATGTCTCCCATAGGCCATAATTGTCAAATTTTTGTTAGCAAATGCCCTCTATAAACCAAATTCCTCAAGATACAACTCATGAAGACACAACTCGTCCAATGGAAGGTCATGGATAGTCATTTGAAGGTCCCTTGTATGAGCATTGAAATTGCCCAAAAGATTGATATCACCAATAGTGGAATAGTAAGAGATCTTTGGATAGAGGTCAAGGTATGGGTTCCCATCAACTCAAATTGAAAATGGGGATTTGGTGGTGGGGTGAAGTAGCAAAATGCTATTGAAGACATCTTGGAGAGATGGTGGGCCCCTTTGAACTTGTGGGTGCATATATCTGGAGTGGACGAAAAGCCATAAGTGAAATTCTAGACTTAAGGCTATATTGAATGAGGCAAGCCAAACCACTAGAACCTTGAAATGCACTTGACTTGTGGGTCTCATAACAAGAAGCCAAAACCATGTGATATAAGGGAGGGCTTGTTCAATAAGCAGTAAAATCTTGGAAGTTACTTGGAGAAGATGATATACTATATAGTGACATTGCAATTCCAATAGGCAATGGAGGTCTTGTCACTGCTCACTAGGACATGAGGTCATTGGCATGCTGATGGTCTAGAGTGTGACGATCTAGGAGGGTGAGAATCATGAATGACAACCCTGTTAGAATATTATTATTGTATTATTAATGGTCAATATTAGAACTTTTAGGTTAGTTTAGTTGTTACTATTTCTACAATAACCAGTAGGTAGATATAGTTAATATCTACAGTGTTATATGCACTTCTTTATATTATGTAACTTTTTATGTTTTTGTTAAGATGAAAGTAAGAACTTTCCAAAACATGGTATCAAAGCACCGGTTTTTGGTCTGAGAATTTTCGTGGGCTTTGTATTTAGAAATTCAAGGGTTTTTGTTTATGATTTTTGTGAATAGTTATTCATTGGAAATCTTAACTCTCTAGTTAAAGAATTTCGTGGTTCTTGTTTTGAAAATCGTAGGAGTTTTGGAATAGGAAAATCGAGGGTTTGAAATTTATTGTTTTGGACATGATTTTTCACCCTTCAGACGCGATTTTTCGACTCCTTTAGTCGCGTTTTCTCATCATCCATTTCTGGACGCTTTCTTTTCTTGTTTCTCCTGGCGCGCGGGCGACTGAGCTTCATTTGTATAAACGCACATCTGCAAATCGCATTCTTTTTGGCACTCTCTGCGCAACCAGATCCGCGTTTTTAACACATTTTTTGTGTTCTTTTTTGTTCGTGTTGGGTTTGTGGCACTTGTGTATGAAGGTTTGTTGGACTTTTGTTGTGTGAGCCGTGACCTTCTGTTTGGGGTGTGATTTCCTTCTGTAAGCTCGCGTGATTTTCAGACTTATTTTGCCGCATTTTTTATTTGTCTTTAGGCGCTTTTTTGCATGATTTCGAGTGTTTTTTGAGCAAAATTGTGGTCACCTTCTCCTGCAACCTGGTCGCCTAGGGTTTGGAATATTTTTTGCCATGCTTTTGTGAAGATTTCGGCTCATTTATGCAATTTTTTGAGTTTTTTAATGGCCGCTTAGGGTTTCAAGAAATCGTCTAGATTTTTGAGCAGCCATTTCAACTCAATTTTTTTTTTTGATTACATATTCTTGTAGGTTTCCCTGAGATCTCAACTGGGTTGTCTTTCGTTTTTTCTGGGTGTCTCGTTTTTTGTGCCTTGAAATTTGTGCAAGTGGGTGTTGACGAAATTTTCTGGGTATTCAGAAAATCTTTTGGGTTTTCAACATCATTTTCTGGGTAGTCTTCAGGTCTTTTGGGTTTTGTCTTTAAAGTGTCTCGAAATCCGTGCTAGGGTTTGTGCTTTAAATTTGTCTTGTTTCTGTTTTCGTTTTGCCTTCACCAGTTTGACCTCAGTCTACGTGATGGCATCTTTGACAAATATCATGCTCTAAAGCAGCCAGAAGTTCAACGAGAAGAATTACAACACCTGGAAGCAGCGCATGATTATGATCTTTGAATATCAATGTCTTGATCAGGTTGTTTTGGGGAACTCAACCCGTCCCATAGTAGCCAAAAAGGATTAGGACAAATGAGATGAACACAACCGGGAAGTTGTCATGCTCATCAAATTCTTCGTCACAGATGAGCAACTACCTCAGGTACCGTCTAGCAAAACTACTACAGAAATCTGGGATCATTTGAAGGCCCTTCATGAAACCTCCGACAAGAGCAGAGCGTTCTTTCTCAAGAACATGCTTTTTTCCATCATGATGGATGAGAAAATGTCCTTACAGGAACATCTGAAGAAGATTAAGGACATTCGTGATTAGCTGGAAGCGATTGGTCGAAAAATGGAGGAAGAAGATATGGTGGTCATTACTCTGAAGAGTCTCCCACGTTCGTATGAGCATTTCATCGAGATGTTGAATATCACCTCCACCAATGTTGATCTCAAATTTGAAGATCTTTGTAACAAGCTCTTGTAGCAGGATCGATGGCAACAACAATTTGAAAGCAGTACTAGTTCCACCTCCACAGAGCAAGCGTTCTCTGCCAAATCTTCTGCTAAGAACAAAGGGAAGGCTCCATCTTCTCAGTTGAAAGGCTCTGGTTCTTCTCAGGACAACAAGAAGAACGTTCAATGCAATTATTGCCATAAGTACGGTCACATGAAGGCTGATTGTCGCATTCGGTTGGCTTCTGAACAAAAGAAGCAGGGAAGGTATCATCAAAAGGAAAATGTCGCAGAGCACAATGAGCAGAAAGAATCTGCATTATATGTGTTTATGGCCAAGAGAACAACAGATTTAGTACACTCTTTTGCTTGGTATATTGATTCTAGGGCATTGCGACATTTTACTCATCGTCGGGATTGGTTCACAAAATTCGAACCATTCTTTGATTCAGTCATTTTTGGAGGAGGCGAAGAGTACACAGTTGCTGGTAAGGGCACTGTCCAAATTCACTCAGGAGGCAGAAATTTACTATTTCTTGATGTTTACTATGTTCCCGGCATGGAACATAATCTCCTCTTCGTCAGTCAAATCATGCGGCACTCTCCCCAATTAGATGTTTTCAGTTTGTTCACCTGCAACATCGTTGATTAGGAGACTCATACTACAATCGCTATGGGACTTGAGGATCACGGTCTGTACAGACTTGCTGATTTAGGTGATTCTTAGGAGCACGCTCTGGCAGCTAGGACTACAACCATCAACAAACTTTGGCATTAGCGTTATGGGCACTTGAATGTGCACTACCTCTCTCAACTGTCTTGGGAGGGTTTGGTTGCTGGTCTACCTGAGATCCAAACTCAAAATCATGGAGTTTGTGGAGCCTGTCAAGCTAGCAAGCAGCATCGGACACCGTTCACAGATGGTGATTCTTGGGGAGCCTCCAAGGTACTTCAACTTGTTCACGCTGATGTATGTGGGCCAATGAATACTCCTTCTGTTAGTGGGTCCAGGTACTTTTATTATTTGTTGATGATTTCAGTCGGAAAATGTGGGTGTATTTTCTCAAACATAAATCAAATGTGTTTAGTACATTTCAGTAGTATAAGGCCTTAGTTGAGAAAGAATCGGGTTCACATTGTCACTCTAAGGTCAGATAATGGGGGGAGTTTTGTTCTGCTGACTTCTCTACTTTTTGTGCTACACACAGCATTAAGCGCCAACTCACCACATCATACACTCCTCAGCAGAATGGTGTCGTTGAACGTAGGAATCACACTATTATTGAAATGGCTCGTTCTATGCTCAAGTATAGAAATGTACCTAAGAAATACTGGGCTGAAGCAGTCTACATTGCAGTCTACCTCTTGAATCAGTCACCTACACAGGCCTTTAAGAAGATGACTCCTAAAGAAGCCTGGTCAGGATGTAAGCCTAAGTGGGCGATCTGAAAGTCTTCGGTTCTACAGCTCATGTATGGATTCTAGACGCCTAGTGTGCCAAGTTGGACTTCAAGAGCCAACCACTTATGTTTACTGTTACAGCGACAATCACAAGGCATACAGGTTAATTGATGTGGAGACAAATCGTCTCATATTCAGCTGTGATGTTGTGATTGATGAAACTACTGGCCCATTTGTTCCTACTACCAGTCCTGTGGATCAGCCTATGAAGGTTCCTGATGAGGGTGTTCGTCTTCCTCTTGGTTCCCCTGATGGGAGGGCTTCAGCGCATTTTGACTCTGAAGATGAGGAGTCTACTGATCATGATATAGCACCACCTGATTTTCCTTAGGACTCACATCTAGATGATTTTGTTCCAGAAATCCCAGGAGATGCTATTTCTCCTATTCCAAATGTTGGTACTTCTACTCGTCGGCCTAAGTGGTGGGCCAAGACTATTGGCGATCTTCATGATGATGAACTCATTGAGGGCAGATCAACTCGTACCAAGAGCAAGCAACAACACACCATCAACTTTGCTCTTATGGCCAACATCCACAGCGTCTATGAGCCTCAAACATATTTAGAGGCTAAAGGAATTCTAGAGTGGGAAAAGGCTATGGCGATAGAATATCATAGTCTTCTGACGAATCACACTTGGGTTCTTTCTGACCTTCCTCCTAGGAAGAAACCTATCAGTTGCAAATGGGTTTATAAGGTCAAGTATCATGCAGATGGTACATTGGATAAATACAAGGCCAGGTTGGTTGCTCGGGGATTCACACAGCGAGAGGGCATTGATTATGAGGAGACCTTCGCTCCTACTGCCAAGATGGGCACCATTCGTCTTCTTCTCACTATTGCAGCCCAATTTGGATGGACAGTTCATCAGATGGATGTCAAGAGTGCCTTCCTCAACGGTGAATTGTAGGAAGAAGTCTACATGATGCAGCCTCCTGCTTTCAAGGTTGCCGACAAAGAACATCAAGTATGTAGGCTCGTGAAAGCACTCTATGGATTGAAATAGGCGCATTGTGCATGGTACATCAAGATTGGTCAGTACTTGGTTGATCATGGTTTTCAGCACAGCCCTTCTGACAGTAATTTGTATGTCAAGCACTTTGGTGATGATATTTTGTTTCTTGTTATCTATGTTGATGACTTGATCATTACTGGCAGTTCAACACATTTGATTGCAGCAATCAAACAGGATTTGTGTTAGGCCTTTGAAATGATAGATTTAGGGCTTCTCCATTACTTTTTGGGTATTGAGGTTTGGCAGACAACTAATAGTATTTTTAGCTCTCAGTCTAAGTATGCTCGAAGTCTGCTTGACAAATTTCGGATGTAGGACTGCAAACCTGCCTCCACACCTATGGAAATGGGGCGGAAGTTGTCAGCCAATTCTGATTCACCTCCGGTCGATGAAATGACCTTCAAACAACTAGTGGGCAGTCTCATCTACCTCACTGCCACCAGACCTGACATCAGTTTTGCAGTGAGCTACATTTCTCGCTTCATGACAGCTCCAAAAGCTGATCATTGGATTGCAGCGAAGTGAGTGCTGAGATATGTTAAGGGCACTTCTGATTATGGCATTCTCTATAGCATATGCAAGGATCCAAAGTTGATTGGTTACACAGACTAAGATTGGGCAGGTTTAGTGGATGACAAAAAATCTACTTTTGGGTATGTATTCAGTTTGGGTACTGGTGCTGTAACATGGACCAACAAGAAGCAACAGGCAGTGGCTCTTTCCTTGACTGAAGTAGAGTATTAAGGAATCGTTAAAGCAGCATGTGAGGCAAATTGGCTTTGTAGGATGCTTTCTGACATGCACATGTCACAAGCAGGACCTTCTCCCTTGTATACTGATAATCAAGGGGTGCTCAATTTGGCCAAAAATCTAGTCTTCCATGAACGTACCAAGCATGTCGAGCTTCATTGTCATTACATCCGCAAGCTGGTAGAAGACGGATCTGTTCAGCTGCAGTATGTTCCAACAGCGGATCAGACTGCAGATATTCTCACCAAGTCTCTGAGCCCAGATAAGTTTGTCAAATTCAGGGGGCAACTTGGTGTTGTTGATGGATTGACCATTAAGGGAGGGTGTTAGAATATTATTATTGTATTATTAATGGTCAATATTAGAACTTTTAGGTTAGTTTAGTTGTTACTGTTTCTATTGTTACTGTTTCTACAGTAACCAGTAGGTAGATATAGTTAATATCTGCAGTGTTATATGCACTTCTTTATATTATGTAACTTTTTATGTTTTTTGTTAAGATGAAAGTAAGAACTTTCCAGAACAAGCCCTACAGATCCTGATAATGGTCCACTTGTTTCTTTTCCTGGCAGCAACAACTTGAATATGAGCCGACTGAAGCTCTTCCGTTGAGGTTTGAGTCAGATCTGCATCAACCTTGATGTTCTGTGGGAGGGAAAAGAGTTTCTTTTTTGCTTGAATATCTTGCAAACACTCTCCTGCAGTTCATAATTGGATGACAAGGGTGCTGTTTAGCAGTGTTCAAGCTTTGCTGAGGGAGATGTCATTCAAGGCCAAATATTCACATAAGAACTTGTGACTTGCTTGTAAGGTATTGGCTGGTTTAGGGAGGCCACAAACACAAAGGTTTAGTGGCTTGGTTTGGCATGCCTTTTCTTTTTCAAACTTTGCTTTATGAACAGTGAGTTTAAATTTTAATAGTTAATGGAAGATATAAAGCAGAGACAATAAGATGGAGAATGGGTTTTGATCACATTGCCATTCTTAAATTATCGAAGAAATTCTAGTATTTGTGAATGGAGAAATGTAAGGTTAAAGCAGAGACAATAAGATGGAGAATGGGTTTTTATCACATTGTCATTCTTAAATTATCAAAGAAATTCTGGTATTTGTGAATGGAGAAATGAAAGGTTAAAACTTGTGATACTACAGAAGCACATTTGCTGGTCTTGTACTGGTTCGGAGTGCCCACAAAAGCAATATTTTCATCAATTAATCATTTAATTATAAATTTTTTAATTTATAAATTATCATATTTAATTGTATAATGTTTTAACAGTGTACACTGATTACTCTGCATGATTGATATGATGAACTTTTTCTAAAGAGCTATATGTCCAAGAGTTTTATCTGTCTCTTACCCCAAGTTAGAAATTAATCTTTCCTACACTATATATTCAGATATTTTGGTTGGTTTGTAATGTCACATCATTGATGATTTCTTTGATCAATATTGCTTCTTGGCTGCATAGTCAAGTGTACGAGTCATCTTAAAACCTTTAAACATTTCACGTTTTGTTTTTTTGGTAAAACTAAGGTTTTGAACCATTTTCTGTACTTGAGAATATTAAGGAAAGTTGCTTTACAGTTTACTCAGATTGGGTGCATTGGTTGCTAGTAATCTTAGCTGTCTTGTTCCACAGGTGAATGTTGGATCATGCAGTGCCATTCTTAAGTTGTACAACTGATTATATTTTATGGGCCATGCAGTGCCCTTAATTTATGCAACTGTTTATAATTTTAGACTATGCTCATTTGCAGGGCCGCCCTGTTTTTGCTATTGGTGTGGGGCTCAGCGGATATGATAAAGCATCTGTAAGACTAGTGCTCTTCTGCATGGAATACTTATCTTATGCTTTCTTTCCTTGACCTTTATATACATATACTATTTTTTTTTTTTTTTATTATGGTTATGCACTTGATGAAGCACCTTTCATTTTTTGCTCCTTCCTTCCATGTTTCTTTCTTATAACTTGATAAAAGAAGTGATCCCATGATGTGCAAACATGCATATATTCTTTCTAGTATTTTTGGTGTTTCTGTTTTTTTCTGTATACAAATTAATGCCCAGTTTTGTTCTGTTCGTGCAGGCAGACAAATATGTACAGTCACATATACAGTTGAATGAGTATCGAGATCAAGTTCTATTGGTAAGCTTTGCATGTATTGGATATTGTATGCAAATGTTTTCGGGTGTTATATTTTATTTTAGTTTAGAATTTGAATTTTCTGTAAATTTGCTTTATTATTGTTTTAGCCAAATTCGACAAAGAAGCACGGGAGATACATTGGACCATGCTTGAAAGTTTTGGATATGACAGGGCTGAAACTTTCTGCTTTAAGCCGCATCAAGGTTTGTATTTTGCAAGTTTAGGAGTTCCCTAGATTATGCTTGTTACATTGCTGTCTTTGGTGATACTTGATGATGCATATATATATATGTGTGTGTGTGTGTGTGCGCGTGTGTCTTAATTTTGCAGTGCAGCATACAGTTGAATGCATATATCTACTAGTATACATCCATCAAGGACATTTAAAGTGACCTTGTGGAAATTTGGAGGAAGTGATCTGGATATTCGGTCAATTGCTTTGATTAATAAGGCTGCTATAGTACAGAGCAGACAAATATTGTTAATAAATGTTAAAAAATGAGGGGCTTGATGGATTTTGTTGATTGTTAAAGTCTGGAAATTTTAAATTTTTTTGCATTTCAAAACTTCTCTGCAAGATTTTGTTCTTATAAAGTTCTTTTTCTTGCTTTTGTTCATTTGGACTGGCCCCACGAGTTGAAAAGAGATAATTACATGCCCTGTAATTTCATGAAACAGATTGCCTGTAGAAACAAAGTACAAAATAATGAACTGTGCTACTTAAACATTTAATTTTTAAATGACAATAAAAAGGGGGAAGAAGTATGACAAGAGAAATTTAACATTCAGATTTTTATCCTTGTATCCCATTGAAAAGAGTAAATTGAGATTTTGTAGTGGTAATAACTCTACTACCATAATATTATTAAGAATCAAAAAACTACAATGATTTGCAATAGTTATGGATTGCAATCTGCCCCTTGCTCCTGTAGTTAGAACTCATCTATTAAGTCTATTCTCTGATAAATGACTGAATTCTACTTCCGAAAATCTATAGTACTCAAATCCACCTTTGATGATCTCAGTTGCTTTGTACAAGAGTGTATATAAGTGTTGGAGAGTACTTCCTGTGCACTGAAAGGACGGCAAGTCAAAAAAATGAACAGACAAAGGCATTTATTTGCTTAGGTCTCCCACATGAATAATTTGGGCAAGACTGCTCTTTTACTCAATCTGGCGGTTATGGAACTGCCACTTGTATAGAACCAGTGGGTTTGTTTCTGCCAAGGCTTTTTGGTGGATTTTAAGGATAGAAATTTGATGAAATAATTCCTGGTAACAAAACACAATTTCCATGATCCAGAATGGATTAACCCTCTGTTCTCATAGAGCCGCTTGGTACCAAAAGCTCAATGAGATGCCTAGTGGGAGAAAGATTCCTTACATTTCCGTTGAACACCATCTAACTTGTCTTGGTGTTTTTCCTTTGATTCCTACTAGCCAAGAAGCTTGGTTTCTTTTGGTTTTCTTCTGTAGTGCCATGGCCTCTGAAGTCATTTCTTAATCCCCAAAGTTCTCCACTGAAGAGAGTAACTGTACTTCCTACTTGGTATGCTTGGATACCAGCTTCACCCAAGTCTCATGATGATCACCCTTCTTCTGATGGAGGCGTGGAAACCTCAAGGTGCATGATAAGTATACCCTCCTCCATGACCATGCCCAATAACATGGTGTGCCTTTTGAACTCCGTGGTGTAATCCTGCACGCTATTCTCATTTTTTTGCTTGAGATACAAACATCTAATTTTCAGGCTAGTTTTGTGCCTAATGGTATAGAAATTCTGACACAGCAATTCCATGAATCTTTCCCAACTAGTCACAGTTGTCTTAAGTTCCTTTTCAGAAGATGATACATGGCTCTTCCACTATACGGGAGCATGTCTTGTCATCTTAAGATGTGCAAAAGATATCTTCTGAGTCTCACTAATGTTGTGGACAGTAAAATATACTTCCATTTGTTTGATTGAAGTATCTCAAAATTCACCATTCACTTGCCCATCAAAAACTTTTATCTCCACTTTTGTTTCAACTGTGAATGGGGTTTATGTAGAATTTACCTGAATCTTCTTTGCTTAGTTTTCTACTGAGAATGTCTTGGTCCTCTATGTCCTCACCATCATCTCCAATGCGAAACTTATTTGTTAGAGCATGTTCTACGAGGCCCATAGCAAAGTGTTTCTGGCTCATGCACTCTTGTTGTTGGCTGAGATGTTCTATTTGTTGCTCAATCCAATTCTAGCAATTCATGACAATATCCATGTTGCTCTCAAGGGGGCCTATGTGCTTACTCAGAAATTTGAGGTTCTCCATTTTTGCCTCTTGATTACATCTTTGGGTGGAGATATCTAGATTGTTGGATAGCGATTCTTTATTCTTTGTATACCTAGTCATTGATGTACAATCACCACTATGTTTTCGCAATTCCTGAGGATTGGTAAATTGCTCTGATAGCAAAATGATCCGTAATGTCATCGAAGAGATTGCTTTTCAGTTTCATCACCACTATACTTTCACAATTCCCAAGGATTGGTAAATTGCTTTGATAGCAAAATAATCTGTAATATCATCAAGGAGATTGCTTGTAGAAACTGAGAATCACAAAATATTGGATTTTACCACTGAAACAATTGAATGATAGTTGGAAAGGGGTGGAATACTATGACGAGAAATAGAACACTCAGATTTTTATCTTAAA
>VDFB02029173.1:0-20518 GCA_007258455.2 Sequoia sempervirens
CGAGGCGTTTGAGTCCTTGATATGGGTTTTGAAAGCTAAAAGTTGAGTGTTTAAATTTGTGTTTAAGAATGTTGTTTCTAGATCTACAAACTAGTTTGATAGTGGCTATTTTTTAAGAATTGTTCAATGTAAGTCAAATGAAAATGTATGACAATGTAAATGAAAAATATGAATGCAATTTATAGATCTAATCTAGTGACTTAAACTAATCCTAATACAACCTATGATGCCATATGATATGAATTTTTTTGAATTTTTTATGTCTTTTATGATGCAAAAGTGAAAACCCTAAATGAAAGATGCAAAAGAATGCAATGCAAAACTTAAATCTAGGATGCAATTTTAGAAGGTATGTAATGTTAAGCGGTCAGGTTCATGAAAATGAAACATAGAAGAATTTGGATTTGAGGGTTTAATGTCCAAAACCCAAAGTTAACTCCACCTTTTCTTAGGTTTTCATTGGGATGCAAATCAACAAGTCAAATTGATTGACTTTCAACCATAAAGGTGGGCAATCATGTATGGATGTGATCCTTTTGAGTCTTGGAAATGGAGTGGGAATTATTTTTTATGATTAACCTAATTAGACTATATGACCTAATATGAAAATGTAATATCCGACCAAAATAACAAACTAAAAGCGATTGTGTTGTGTGTGGAAAAATAGAGTTTATCAAATGATAAAGCCACTTTAGCACTCCCACAAAGGCAATGTAATTATAGATGTGATAAGATTCCAATAACAATTAGAAACTAACCTAACTATTACTTAAGCAGCTCTAAGGGGGATTTTTTAGAGGCTCAAAACAATGTGTACTTTATTTTGCAATAAGGTTGTTTTTTAGAGGGCACAAAGACTCATTTTTCCCTTTTAGTAGCGAATGGGTCCTTGTTAGGAGTTCTTGAAGGCGAGATCATGGGTTGTGTTCATGATTCTTTCCTCTCATATCCTTGGTTGTCGGCTCAAAATCTTATAACAAATTTTGTAGCCTTCTTTCCGTATTCTTGCACTATGAATGACAATTTTGCAACTTGACAATTTTGAAAATCTTACTTCAAACTTCTTCTCCACTTGATCTTCAACCTATAAATCTGAAAATAAACATTCAAGGGAAGAGAAACTTGTTGATTTTTAGTGAATAGTGGTTTTCCTAAGTCAAACCCCTTGTAGGTAATTAAACCAAATGATGAAATAATGTAATTGAAGCATGAACATGAAACTTGAAGTGATGTTGATACCTTGGAAATTTTCATGGAGTATAAATCTGCAAACTAACATGTGGTGGCCATGAAGAATGTAGATCTTGATCTCAAATAAGATTTGAAAAAATTCTTGCAAGTATGGAGTCTCACCCTCAACACCTTGTGACAATGCCCTACTATGCTATATTAAGGTTTGTGTTAGCAAAGTAATTGAATGGAAAGTCTCCACCTTGACACTCTCCTTCACAATAGAATGGATTGTTACATGTTGAACATGTCTAACCACCTAGGGGTCTTAGTACATGGTCTTGGGCATGATGTTCCCCCTTTTTCTATGCAAAGCATTTTCCTCTACCCTAGAAATATCACATGTTAAAAATAATTTTGGATTTCCTTGATGAAAAACTCATAATAATTTTTTCTTAAGAAATATTATGGGACCTCATTGTTGTTGCATGGGGATGGTAAAAAAATATCCACCACCTATCCCAATTTTTTCCCTTATTCCTTGGTGTTGGAACCAAGAATAAGGAATATCTTACAAATTTATGGCACAAGAAGAAATCACTTCCCCCTCGTTGTTCACACAACTTAAATTGGCAATTTCATTTGTCAATTTTAACCAACTCATGATAACAAAAATCCAATGGGGAAAAATTTATTTTACTTCATTGATAATTTCTCACATAAATTCTCTATTACATTTAGAATTTTAGAGACAATTAATTAAATACACAATGTTTCACATACATACAATATGTAAGTTTTACAATCTACAAATTTTACTTACAACGTACAACTCTTCCTATCTCTAGCGTGACCTCTCCTTTGTTCTTTTTCACTGAATTCTTCATACACCCTCATCCCTAAATATAGAATAATCATACACCTACTAAGAAACATACATGGGTAATTTACCACCCTTGTTCCAAGCATTTTATTGTCTTCTCTCAAATGTGGTGTGACCCTCTACACATTCCATATGTAATTTTATTGCCTTCAACACATATTACCCCCTATGTACGTCTTCTTCCTCTTTTCTTTGCTATAACATATACACCATTATATGCACGACCTCTCCTACCCATACAATCTACACTTCCAAAATATTCCCTCAATCTCTATTTTATTAAATCTTCATTGCCTTTCACAAGGCACGACTCCTCCATCCACACTAGGTGACTTTATCCTTCACCTTGCTGCATTCTACCATCCTCCTTGAACTATGTGCTTCTCTCTACCTCCTCTACTTGATTTCTTTCCCTTGTAGTTTATGCCTTTCCATTATTTGTTTGCCATTTTATATAGATTTTCTTGATGGGATGTGGGCTGGTAATTTTTCTTTTAAAACAGTCAATTTTATTTCACAATTTAATCTCCTTCATTTATGCCACCCATTTTCTTCTACCCCCAATCTCTTGCACCCCCTTACACCTGCTATTGGCTATGTACCACCTTCTTGTGCTATCTATATTCCTCTTTTCTTCCTGCATAGGTACATCACCACACTCCCAAATTGGTTGAATCTCCTTTTTTAACCCTCCCTATAATCACTTCATTTTCAATTTGATAAAATTTGAATAGTCTTCCTTATCAAACTAAATTGATGCCCCTTAGTCAAGTCCTCTTCTTGGAATATATTCAAAATTTTTATGAATCGACCCCCCCTTTCAATTTCTTTTAATTTAAATCTTCAATTTCAATTTTCACTTCATTTTCTTGTCGACCCTTCAATTCCTTATCTTGTCTTGATAGAGAAAGAATGACATAACACCACCATTTTAATCAGCTCGACTCATTAAATTGTGTCAATAACAAGATTTGATAAATTAAATTAAATCTATCAAATATTACAGAAGAAACACCTGCTCAAAGTTGAAATTGGATGCACTATATTTTGACAATCAATGTCAACAATGTCAACCAACCTCCATCAAAGACCACCAAAACCAAATTGAACTAACCACAAAGAATGAAAAGAAAAAGAAAAATAACAAAACCAAACCAATTTTTTTTGTCGATGCTGATTGCGCATTCACTCGGGATGCTCCCGCATTAGACACGTCAGGTAGAAATTTTGTGAGCATAGGCTCACAAAGGTGGAGTTGGGTGATAGAATCACCCTTTGAGATTGCGAACAATCTATAGGGAACTCCATTTCTATAACAAGTGTTCCAAATTATTTCTTCTTCTTCTCTTCTAGCATCTCGACAAAACAACTAACACCCTCTTTCTGCATGCCCGCTCTTCAGTCTTCTTCCTTTCATGGACTTGCATCCACCTGTACCATCCTCCTCCACCAAAAGAATCTCTCCTCTCCTCCTCTAACCACTCAATTTTTAGTTCTCCTCTTTCATGCTCTTATTCAAGCATACTGCTACAACACACACAAGTTTATCAACAACCAAACCCATGTCCTCTTCTTCCCTTTGCTTCCATTGCTACTTTGATTTCTCTCAAACCTCTTAACATCCTCTTCATTTCAGTCTCATACTCTCATGCTCTTTTGACGAGAATTGAGATCCCCAAAGGATTTCCCACAATCAAAACCAAAGCTCTTCCTCTTTTTCATCTTCACATACAATTTCTAACCTGCAACATAATCAACTCTTTTTCCATGGATTGTCCCTCTCAACTCTCAATTTCTTAGGACTCCTCACATACTTGCAACATTTCTCTTGAGCTCTTCAGACAACTCTACCACTTCACAAATTTTTATGTGCAAAATACCTCACGGTTGAAAATTTGTTCACACAACTCCACCCTCAGGTCCTGGTGTAGACTACCTCATGTTTGACAATATGTCTACACACTCAAGATCACGAGATCTGATTCGATTTGACATAGGAAGAAATCACTCCCCCCTCGCTATTCACAGGACAACTTAAATCAATAATTTCATTTGTCAGTTTTAACCAAATCATGATAATAGAAATCCAATGAGGAAAAATTTATTTCACTTCATTGATTAAGTTCTCACATACAATATCTATTACATTCAACATTTTAGAGGCAATTCAATTAAATACACAATGTTCCACATACTTACAATCTGCAAATTTTACTTATAATCTACGACTCTTCCTATCTCTAGCGTGACCTCTCCTTTGTTATTCTACATTGAATTCTTCATAAACCCTCGTCCCTAAACACATAATAATCATACACGTACTAAGAAACATACATGGGTAATTTACCACCCATGATCCAAGAATTTTATTGTCTTCTCTCAAATGTGGTGCAACCCTTTGCACACTCCATATGCAATTTTATTGCCTTCAACACATCTTACCCTTATGTGTGCCTTCTTCCTCCATTCTTTTCTATAACATATGCACCATTATATATGTGGCCTCTCCTACCCGTATAGTCTTTACTTCCAAAATGTTCTCTCAATTTGGATTTATTAAATATTCATTTCCTTTCATAAGACATAACTCTTCCATCCACGCCAAGCGACTTTCTCCTTCACCATGTGCTGCATTCTACCATCCTCCTTGAACCACGTGCTTCTCTCTACCTCCTCTACTTGATTCCTCTTCCCTATATTTTATACCTTTCCAATATTTGTTTTCCATTTCATATGGCTTTTCTTGATGGGACACAGGTTGACAATTTTTCTCTTAAAACAACCAAATTTATTCCACAATTCAATCTCCTTCATTTATGTCACCCCTTTCCTTCTACCCCTAATATCTTATTCCCCCTTACACCTGCTATTGGCTATGTACCACCTTCATGTGCTATCTATATTCCTCTTTTCTTCCTACACAGGTGTGCCGCCACCCTCCCAAACTGGTCAACTCTCCTTTTTTAACCAATGTCGGCGCCCCCTCTAATCACTTCATTTTTAGTTTGATAGAATTCTAATAGTCTTCCCTATCAAATTGAATCAATTCCCCTCAGTCAAGTCCTCTACTTGGAATATATTTAAACATTTTATGAATCAACCCCCCTTTCAATTTCTTTTAATTTAAATATTCAATTTCAATTTTCATTTCATTTGCTTGTTGACCCTTCAATTCCTTATCTTGTCTTGATATATAAACAATGACATAACACCATTATTTTAATCAGCTCAAATCATTAAACTATTTCAAGAACAAGATTTGACAAATGAAATTAAATCTATCAAATATTATAGAAGAAACACTTGCTCAAAGTTAAAATTGGATGCATGACATTTTGACAATCAATGCCAACAATATCAACCAACCTCCATCGAAGACCACCAAAACCAAATTGAATTTCCCATAGAGATGAAAAGAAAAACAACAAAGCCAAACCATTTTTTTTGTCGATGTTGATTGCATGTTCGCTTGGGATGCTCCTACATCATTTTATGCAAGGGTGCATTGGTTCTTAGATCAATAAATAATGCACACAAATTGGATTTCAATTTTTTCTCTTTTACTTGTTTATATTATAAATTTTTAGAGTAGCATTTCTATAGGTTATCCCTATGGAACCATATGTTTATTTGTCTAGTAATGGAATATATATGAGAAATAATAAACTCCCATGATGATGTGAAGTTATTTGATGTGAAGTAGTTGCATTATGAATTTTCAATATATCACTCAATATTTGGAGTTTTTTTTGTTTGTTTCAATTTGACCTAATAAATTTCTTTGTGTCATGAGAATGTCTAGGGATAGATGGAGGAATTTCAAGAAGATTAGGCTCTGCTTGTTGTTTGATAAGAATTCCCTCCACATAGTTTGCAAAATTAGTGTTTGGGGGTGTTGAAATTTTTTTAATTATTGAAATTTTAGAAAAATGAATAAAAAATGTAATTTTTTTTTATTCTACTTTAAATTTATCAAAACCTAAAATCCTTGCCTCCTTGAACCTGTACACCTTGTGGTGGAATTATACTAGATTTTTTCCACTCAAATATCTCAGAAATATACTCACACTTTTTCTTACTCATGTTAGGGCTTGCGAGAAATGAGTTTAGACTCGAAGGAGCTCAGCTTCTTTTTATTATTTTTTTAGATTATAGCTCTTAAAACAACTATCTTACACATTCCTCCTAAATTTTAGGATTTGTGTTTCCTCAAATCAATTTCATTCATTGATTAATTTTATCAATCCATGTCAACTTTCAATCTCCTCCATGGATTGAATTCTTGATCCATGTCAATTCCTCTCCTAAATTTGCATCCATTGATTAATCAAATTGATCTTGGCCATTGATTCACTTAATTTTCCTATAAATAGCCTCCATTTCTTGAGCAATTCATCCACATTCATTAAGAGCATCCGCATTATAGTCATTTTTAGAGCAATCCTTATGAGAATTTGGTCCATTTCCATCCATCTTAGCCAATTTAGCATTTGATTTCCATTAATTCTCCATAGGAGCATCCATCTTCAAGCTTGTTTCAACCAAGGGATTGGGAAAGGGCTGACATTCCACATCAATTTAGCACCAATCCCCCAATGGGATGAGGTTTGATGTATTAATTAGGTTTCCTTTACAAGAATTTGATTGATATTTGATGTTTTAATGGCTTCTTAGTTTAATATTTTAAGAATTTCATTGGGAGAATTGCTTAATTAGTTAAATACTTGGTTTAATTGTTGTAATTCAATCGTGTTTAACTTAGTTCATGATCATGTTCACAAGTACACCCCAAACAACCAACCACATTTCAAACCACAAGTTGCAGCCATAAGTTTAAATCCATACCAATATAGACCGAGAGATAGATAATTTACCTAACTTCCTAATTCCCTTCATTTGATCATGTTGTAACTTTTGAACAAGAACTTAATCCAATTGTCTCCATTTAGACCTGTGGACACAACCAAACCTGTACCTCCAAGTTTCAATTTAAAATCCTTTTGTCAATATCATCACACAAATGGACATGATACAGAATGATGCATGTGTCTTAAACATCAAATTCAAGACCTCATCGAGTCTAATCATACCCATTTGGGTGGTGCTAATGAACAAGGGAATAAGTCTATTGCTCCACCTAAACAAAACTTTCATTTGTTTACCAATCCAATTCCAAACCATTTATCCAACTTTGTACAATCTTGTGATGTTAAGAATGACGAGATGAATGTTGATAAAAATGATGAAATGAATAATGATAAGGATGATGATAAGAGTTATGAGGAGGATAGTTTACAAGATATGGTCACTCTCATATATGTTCAACCTTGTAAGGGAAAAACCACTTTGTTACCTAACATTTCTTTCACCCATATTGGCGCATCCATACATGCACTCGATGGTCCTCTTTATATCGTTGGACGTATTAATGACAAGCCTACAATGGGGATACTCATTGATCCCATATGTATAGAGAATGTGATCACTAAGGAATTCTTGTTTTTGCATGAACTTTATCAAGATTCTTTTTAACAATCAAAAGCATGGTTGAAAACCCATGAAGGTTTTCCTCGCCCTACGATAGGTTTGATCACTCTTCCTCTTAAAGTTGGATTGAAACAATTAGATGTATCATTCTTCATCATTCTGATGTTAGACCAATTCCATGTGAAGCTAGGCTACTCATGGCTATGCTCCATGAATGTCACCCCGTCAATTATTCACAAGTGCATAAAGTTCCCATTTGAAAATAAAAATTTTATAGTACATCATAGTGGTTTTAATCCTTTGTCCTCTCGTAGAAACTTTTCATTAGATTTATTTTGGCCTCAACCTATGGAACCTATTAAGTCTTGTGATGATTTATTTTCTAGGTCATACCAAAATTTTAAGGCAAAGCACATAACAGAGTTCTCCCTTAGCAATATTCTTGAGCATGATAAGTCTATGATTGTTCCTCCCACCCCACCAGTTGTGGATGAAACCATGCCTGAAGTAATGGCCCTTCCAAGTAAACAAGTTAAATACACCGTAGTTCCTCCACCCATATCATATAATAGACCAAGAGATAATCGAATGACTCCTTTTGTTCCTCTAAAAACAAAACAAGTGTATAGACCTAAAGAGAAAATGGTTTCCTAACCCCTGGTGGTTCCTTCATTTCCTCCCTTAAAGGAAGAAAAGAGATCAATGGTCGAGAAACCCGCTCCCACCTAATCACAAATTGAAAACCATGCAAGAAGAAATAGAAATACTAAAGAGCGTAGGCATAGATTTCATGTTATTGCTCGTCACTTGGAAGAAAAGAATAAAGCAGTACCTAATAATCAAACACTTATGCAAACAAATCAAGAAGATTATAAATTTCACCAAAACAAGACATGGAACCAAAATAAGAAGTGAAACAAGAACACACAATTGAAATTTCCATAAATCCTCCCATGGTGATAAATTTGGATGATGAAGATGAAATTGCTAAAATTGATGAACAAGTGCATAATAAGCTTAATTTGTTGTTTTCAAAGTCTATGAATTTAAATGGGGGAAACTATGATGATCCTCCTGGTGAGAGTGACCCACCACATGTTGAACTTGGTGATGCTCCTAGTACGACACTTGTTGTAGTCCCTTTGGCTATTTTTTTTCCTTCTATATATGATGAGCAAGATTGGGATGCATATGAACTGCTTTAGGTCGGCTCGCATGTATGGTACTCCTTTTTTATGTTTTCTTTATGTGTTATTTGTGTTTTCTTGAACATGATGTGATCTCCTACATTGTGTTGTTGGGTGTGCCTTTGTGTTTGTGAGTTTTCTTTGGAGGACCCTTGTTGCTCTATTGGTGCAAGGATACAAAGGAAACAAATCTATCATGACATTCTTCTATTTGTATCTTTATTCTCCTATATGTCATAAACTTTGTTCTTTTTGTCTTGTGTTTTCCTTTTGGGGACAATGCAAGGTGTTGAGATATTTAGGTCTCTTCCATGTGGACCCAAAAGCTTATTTTTTCTCTCTCTATGTGTCATTCTTCCATTGTGTTCATTGTTCCACGAATATTTAGGGAATGATGTCAGTTCTAAGCTCTATTACATCACTGTATCAAAGATGTATACTAACCCCATATCTATGGACCCCTTATGTGTTCATCTATGGTGTTATTTATTACATTGCATCTGGGGGAAACCCCTTATCATGAGGCAACTTTATTTGGAAGCATATCATTGGCATAGGGCTTTCTAAATAAGCTCTCATGACCCTTATCACATAGTATTTATCATTTTTCTACCTTAAAGCAATTGCTCACATCATGGTGTTTTGCAATTACTTTAAGGTGGGGGCATACGTTGGAATTTTTGCTTCACTTTGTCCACATGTGTTGAAATTAGTCGTGCATTGGCATTTTTGCTTCACTTTGTTCACATGTGTTGGACTTAGTGGTGCATTGGTATTTTTCTTCACTTTTTTCACACATGTTGGACTTAGTGGTGTATTGACATGGAATTTTTTGCTTCACTTTGTTCACACACGTTGAACTTCATGTTGTGTTGGCATGGAATTTCGAGCATTTTTATAGCACCTTATCAAAGTTATCAGGGAGTATAGCTCCTAGTATGGTCATCAATGGGTACTAGTGAATATCAAACTTCATATACCTTGTGTATTTCTCATTTTTCTACCTTGTCTTGGGAGCTCACCTAGTGAATATTAGACTTCACTAGCCTGTGGTGAATTCGGTTTGTGATTCACCTAGTAAATATCAAACTTTTCTAATGTGTGATTCATGAACACCTGTTGGTGCGGATCCTAGCATAATGTAGCTAGGTAAAAGCACAAAGATATGTCACACTTTTAGCCAACTAATTGGGTTCTGAGCGAAATGGTTTCAACCTAAACAATTCCGTGAAACAATTTCGATCAAAACTAAAAAATTAAATTTTTCCCTTGTCACTTTAAAATGTGACTTAATTTATGTGCAAGGTTTAGATAGAAAGGGTTTCAGTTGAAACACTTTCACCTGAAACCCTTTCTACTGAAACTGTCTATGTGGCATCCTAGTTGGCAAGCAACTCAACCTTTTTCAAAAATTTCTAAAACTTTCAACTTCAACTAAATATTTCTTTAGTCAAAATGATTTTTTTTAAATACCATTTTGTAGAGCTTGGAGTGGTGAATCCAAATATATGATTTTTGATATTTTGATTAGTTTTAATATATATTTTTAAAAAATGCAAGTAGGTTGTTAAAGTTAAAAAAGATGTTGATTAGAAATTTTAAAAATAGTAAAACATATTAAAAAATTTTAAAAAATATATGGTGCACTAGAGGAGAGAGTCATCTTCAAAAGGGTATAATTTTTTTTTTGAAAATGATAAAAAAAAAGTAGATAATAGTTGACGTCAAATGAAAACTATCAAATTATGGTAAGTTTGACTTTAAAACGTTATTACAAGAAAAATATACATCAATTTTTTTTCCATGAACTAGATATTGAAGTTACCTATTTGAAAAAAAAGGGGAAAATGATTTTTTTCTATTTGTTTCTTGACGTCAACTAAACATCACTTTTTCTTGAAATTTTCAGCATTTTAAAATCTATTCTTAAATTGATAAAAAAGTATCAATTTTTTTTTAAATCTAAAAAATTGCAAATAAACTTCATCAAGAGTTTTGCATTTCATTAGTTTACATCATTTTGAAATTCAAAACATAAAGACCACTTTTATGTGGTTGAAGTTGAGTTTTTTTTTGGTGTTGGTCGATTCCTTTATAAAGTGTGACACAGGTTTGTACTTTTATCCAAATTGCTAGCCCATGATTATCCATACCTTCCTTTTTGCATTTTATGTTGACATTGTGTATGTTTCTGCATGTTATTTTTCTCCATTACATACATGTGTGTGTTCCTTTTGTGCTTATGTTGTCTTTCCATGGGATCTTGGATCCTAGGGGCTTGTGTGCTCCCCCTTGATCCTTAGTCATCCTATATCTTTAACATTTGTACAATGAACTTACGCTCACTAAAGTGGGGGTTAAATGTAGCATCAAAAATTGTCACCCTTGATAATTTCACACTATGTTTTACTCCCCTTTAATTTATTGGGCCTAATTAAAGCCCTAATTTCTTAAATTATGCATTCTAAGGCTTATTTTAAATCATTTTTTGATAAGTCACAAGCATAAAGCAAATGCATTTATTTAATGCTTTTTCCCCGACACCTAAATCCCCAAAAAATAGGGCCAGGACAGGGATTCCCTTGGGAAGCTTTATCCCCCTATTTTTTCAAGCTCAAAATTCAAATATGTCGATGTCGACATTTTATCATTTCCAATTCAAGTTACAAATTTTGGTTATCAGGATTTAATTAGTGGAAATTAGCATAATTGCTTATAAATACCTAGTTATTGCATCATTTTAAATCTAAGTAGTAAGAGGTGAAAATCATTATCAAGAGCACTATCAAGCAAGTCAAGAGCAACATTTCAAAGCTTTATTGTAGAAATTCAAGATCCAAGCACCATGTCAAATCATATGTGAGTTTATGCATGTTTATTTTACCATTATTTGTGAAGGCTAACCCTTGTTGTAGGTCTCTAAGAAATTCAAGCAATCAAGCAAGCAAGATCCAAGACCTTGAGGTGATGTGCATGACTTTATTCCTTCAAGGAAGCCATTGAAGGGTGGTGAGTTGTAGCACTTTGTTGATTCATTATTCCTTCCTATCATTTATCTTTCCTATCATTAACATTGCCATTGTGAAAGTGGAAACACTAACATGGGGTTTGACTAAGGCAAGTCCCTAAAGGCACAACCCTTCCTCTCTCTTTGAATGTGTAGGTCTTAATTTTGGAGAGGATTGAAGGAAGTTTGAAAATCATTTATCTATTGTTGCATTCAAAACCCTACACCTTGTCAACTCATGGAAACTCACCTACAAAATTATCCAACAATGATCTAACAAGTTTGTAGGCAGGAATTAGGAACTCAATTCGACATCAGAGGACTACGAAAATATATCTAGAATAGCCCTACAAGGACAGAGATTCCCTTGGGAAGCTATGTCCTCCTATAGTGATTGAATTCAAATTTATAGGATAGGTGCACAGTATTCTTCCCTTCTCAGATCTTCGTATGAATCTTTGTTATAGTGTATCAATTGTTAGAATCTTGCATTTTTCATATTAGGGAACATAGTCTAATTAGGTTAATCAAGTCAAATAAATTCCAATTCATATCCAACACCCACAAAGGTGTAGATCTAGGTCTGATTGACTCACCTACATGGTTGAAAGTCAATCTAAACACCTTGTTGATTTACATCCTAATGAAATCCTAGAAAAAGGGAGGCTTGGTCTTAGAGTTCTATTGCATTTAGGACCCTCCCTCTGTTTTTCTTCATTTCAACTACAAACCCCCCTCAAACTCATACAATTCCCATACATCCTCCCAAAGCACAACTATTGGCAAGAAAAGTGGATTTACAAACTAAATATTTGAGTTGTAGAGTCTTGTATGTTGTATTTGTAACCCAATTTTGATAATATAAAAATGATAAAATATTTTGTGATACACTATGTTATATTGTGGTAAGAGTATAAAAAATAGTAATATAACTCAAAACTAGTTTCATTATTCATAGTCCATTACACACCATAACTACTTTCATATATTCATTTCTATTCATTTATAAATCTAACAAAATATAGTGTCAAGATTTCAATTTGAATACATCTCTCTCTCTCTCATCTTTTCTTTTTACTTTCATAGTTAATATTACTTCCTATATTTCTATTATGCATGTTATATGCACACCTATTACAATAGGGATGTGTTCCTTATAATTTTTATGTCTCTTAGCTTCTATTGGAGTTGGATTAATTAGAGAATTTAAGTGAATAATTAGAACACCTTTAAATTAGGTATTATATTGTATAAAATGAGATGATTATATACTTGTATTTTTATTTTTGAGATGCAAGATCTATGAAAAAGAAAATATAAATATCTTAAAATTGTATATATTTTGAGGGAATTATTGGGATTGGAAGGAAACTTGATTATTCTTATGAGATAAGAAATCCAAATAAGTTTATATCTATATAGTTTTTAATAGGGGAACAACACTTGACACAAGATATACCCCAAGAAAACACTTTTGGGAAAAACCTAGTCTTCAAAGCATAGTATGATTATATTATTTGAATAGAAGATCATGGTAAAATATAATAGAAGTACTTTTAATAGGAAATATATGAGATGTATAATATTATATTTTGGAGTATATTTGACAACATAACTTTAATTTGAAATTTTAATGAAACCACCATATAATTTTCATGTTAATCCTGAAAAATACATAGAGAAAGGAGATTTTTGAAACCATAAATGGATTGCCAAAATAATGGGATTAAATAACATGTCAAGTCTTGGTCCAACTAGTCTAAATTGGATCCATTCACCCCTCCTTTTGTGTAATATATTATATCACCGATTAACTATAACCCTCGTACAAAATTATCCAACCAAAGACGCTCTTCCAAGTCTACTACGTAACCCCTTCATATAAAATTGTTAATGTACTTACACACATCATAGATTCTCCTATGCATCTTAAAATTTCATCTATGCTACATTACACATGTTACTTAATATAAATGTTCTCTTATACATGTCATAATATAAATGCCAACTGGCATAGTATGTCATCTAAGATGTTTTAATATATTACTCCCAAATGTGAAGCCTTATTTCATTAGGACCCAAATACTATTGAACACACTAAAAATATTCATTTAATTAAAATTACATATGAATTTTTAAGGTGTACACCGTGACATATCCTAAAATCCTCCTTGTTGTACACATTATGAAGAAAATAAAGGGTTCCAAAAAATGAACTAACTACTAGGAATAGAAATTCTCATAGCCATCTTGTACCATTTGCACTATGATCTATCACTTTACCATATAGCTCAATATATCCCCAACTATATTAAAAATATCTACTGGTAGGCCTTCAACTATCTAAATTGTTTCCCAATATGCCTCAATAAATCCCCACATATCCAATATGTAGCTCACATGAAATCCTCCCTAATAGACACTAGGCTTCATATACTAGCATACTATTGACAAGTATTGAGGGAATCTTCCGTTCTATTATTAATGAATTACTAATATTTACTATTAAGGGGTTATTCTAGTTTAATAAGTTAATGGATTATTGATAGATTATTGTTGGATTCTTCTAGTGTTGTCACTCTTAGGTCACTTGACAATTTAACTTGGATAATACAAATAATTTAAATCTACATTTAGACTTCTAATTGTATTTTCCCTTTGAATTACCTTTGATGATCAATACATGCAAATAATAGATTTAGAAGGTTTTTTCCTAATTTATTTTGACAAAAAGATCCAACTATCTCCTCAAGATTCAAATTAGAGATATTACATCTAATTTCTATCATAAGTTTATTCCATCAAACAAACATTAATATGTGATATACTAATACTCATCATCCATCTTTACATCGACTAATGATAATTGATCACTAATAATTTTGAACTCATTTAGGTGCTTGACCACTAAATTTCATTTAACATCCTCAAGGAATATAACCTCTTTGCTAAGAATAAGTTTTTCACTAGGGACTTAGTTTTGTACAAGACCTTGATCTTGTCCCACAAACCTTTCATAGTATTCTATATAGATACATTTAGGAGCAATGAATATGAAAGGAATAATTAGATAGTGGACCTATCCTTTTCATCAAATTTGTATTAGTTTCTATATTTCATCATAGTAGGCTTTGATCAACCATTGTAATCTGTTAGCCATGTTGAAGAAGCATAATAGTATGTTCCACTAGTGGGCTACATGCTAATTTACTAATTTATGTAAAATAACATGTTTTTGATATTGGGACTTAAGGAAACATAGATTAAGTTTATTGTAGATGAAATTATTGACATGCATATGTTTTTCCCTTAAACATTCCACATGGTACCTTTTCCCCTCCAAGCCACATGCATCAATTTTACTAGCTAAAGTTTCCCACTTTGATCACATTTTTAGGGATCAAATGAACTTATACAAACATTAAATTTTATTGGTCATAGAACCTCGTTTAGCTCTCTAAAAAATAAATTATTATGTTTAATCTAAATAATAAATTTAAATTTTATAATCAGCATAGGTATGCTACAAATTTAAAATACTTCTATTCAAGATACTAAGAAAAATAATAAATTATGTCATAAAATATTTTAAAAATATATTACACTCCATATCCATGCCCTTGTTTCAATAGTATACATAAAAAATATTTGGATATATAAGCAAAAATAAATGTATTACAAGAAAATATGTTTAATTTTTGTTATTACTAAAATATTATCAAAATGTTTCCATGCACTATATATTAGAGTTAATGATCCATGTCCAAGATATCATGAACATATTTTATTCATAATTTAAGTTATGCATTATGGGAAAATATTACTCAATAAAAAATAGGAAAAATATAATTAACACTTTATTGAAAACTAAGTGAATATGATACAAATATTTTTTCATAAAATGCAAAAAATATATAATTTAAATTTAGAAAGAAAATGTCACAAATCATTAATTTAAATTATCCTTAAATTTTGGGTATTTTATTTGTTTTTGATTAAAAAAGTAGGGAAAGGGCCTTGATCTCATAAGTTTAAAACAACATAAGACTAAACGAAGAAACAAGAGGGCACACAAGCCCGACCAAACATCAAAGGGGCACACAAGCTCAACAAGAAAATAAAACTAAGAAACCATAACACCAAAACTAGCAAATTAAATTCCAATCAACAAGGGGGGCATCCAAAGACACTTTTGAATCCTCCTTTCCCTACAACTCCTCATCATTCTTATCGTTCTTGTTAGATGGTCCTCATCAACTTTAGCCCTTTTTTATTTTGCTTGTTGATTTTATAGTGACCAAAAACTATCTCCATTACAATGTTATTCATAATTCCATCAGCGAGCATTATAATTTTTGAAAGGGTAGTTTCTATGTGTATCATCTTGTCATTGTTGCTGCTGGTTTCCAAATTTTTTCTAGCTCCTCCACCTTGGCTTGAAGTTTCTTAAGTTCAATATTATCCTTGCCTCTAGTTACCTGGACCTTGTTAGCTATAGGTTCATTGCCTCTTCCTGCTCATTATCCTCATCCAACACATCTTTTCTTCTTTGTCATGTTCCTCCACTTCATCATCCTCCTGTATATCCTCTTCAGACCCGTTCTTAGAGGCTTACTCCTCCCAATAATCATATGGTTGAGGAATAAATTCCTCATCTTCATTCCTTTCCTCTTCAGATTCTTCCATAATTATTTTGCCTTTGGTTTTTTAGAATTCTCCACACTCAACGCTCTAGCCAACCTATCAGATCTGTGACCCCTCGACCCTTTAAGGTCACTTTAAAGATTCCCCACATTATCACCATCTCCATCATCAACATTAAAGATATATCAATCATCCCTCCATCCATAGGGAGGGGAGGGTTAATGGGACCTTTGGATTTTTTCTTGTTTTTTCTAGCTTCTCCTCTTACATGCCTAAATCCACAACCTTCCTTTTTTAGGAGGGATAACCAACAATAACTCAAGCGGTGGGAGGGTATGTTAACCCTCGTAGAGGATTTACCATTTTTTCCTCACCCACTTTACCCACAAAGTTAGGGATAGAGTTATACTTGTTCTAATAAATAGGAGAGGCCTTAGAAGCATTATTCTCCAAAAGTTTAACTTTAACAAATTTCTCTTGGTTTTGTGGTTAAGGCTAGGAGTCATATCAAGATAATACTTATAAAGGACCATAATAAGGCCTTGGTGCATGGGGGGTAGGCATCACTAATAATATTACAAGCCACTAGGGATGAGAACATGTAGAAAGGTAAGTTGATTTTTTTTCCATGTCTCAAATGGTTAAGGATGGGGAAATCACAGCCATGGATAGTCAAGTAAATCTACATTCAAGATTAAAGTACTATGATATGTAAAATCACCAAGGACCATGGAGTCGAGAAATTTTCCCTACTAAAAATATTTTGGAATTTAACTAGTTTCTCCTCTCTGATGAAGAAGGCAACGATAAACCTTTTCTATTCTTCTTTTCTCTTCCTTTCCACCTTAAGATCCTTGTAAGAAAAAAATGTATCCTTCAAAATCAAATTGTTAGAGAATTTGAAGCAAATGCCTCCAATATTGACCTCACTTTGAGACCACAAATTAAAAAATTTTGAGGTGAGTTTGTCATTATATCCCTTCATGGGTTGAAAGAAAGGAGTACAACCCCCTTTGTCAAATAGATCTTAGAGCTCCATATTTTATTTGGAAAATTCATAGGAGATAGGTTTGATCCTAAGACACATGCCTCCCATGATATCAATTTTATTAAACAACACACTGAGCCTATAGAGCAATTGAAAGTAATTCAAGGTAGTCAAATACCAAATCAAAAAATCAATAGTAGAGGGTAATCTCATGGCTTTTTTGAAATGCAAACACTCCACCTAGGGTTAAGTGGAAGATGTTGGGTCCACTTTTAGGGGAAGTATCATTTCTCATCTTTAAAATAGGTACCCATTCATTTTTTAGAATAGGTACTCATTTTAAAGTGGGTACTCATTCTAAAAAGTTTGAAACTCACAATCCTTGCTAAAAAATGCATGGTAACCCAACCCTTATCCTTGGGCTTGCAAGTACAAGGTCATGACAATGTTAAGAGAAAAAACTAACTTTGACAATATGGCTGATGGTTTTTGAATTGTTTTGGGAAACTAAAACCCATTATAGACAATAATATCTAGTTTTCAAATATAATATTTTTTATGGTTGGATTATTTTTTATATTTTTTAGTTAATTTATGAGGAAATTAGTCTATAAACTTGAAATGTCAGGTTTTCATATTTTCTAATAACTTTTAATTTGTTAATTTTGATGAAAAAAATATATGAAAAAATAAATTCAAAAAATGATTATTTTAGGTCAAATTATGGTGTCCGTACATGAGGGTTTTCAAAAATAGCAATTAGGGCCAATAACAAATTAATAAAAAATATATTTAGAAAAAAAATATTAAAAAATCCTCATCAATAAAAGTATAATACAAATTTCCACAAAATTAATTAGAAAAACACTTTTATTTAGGTCCAATTATGGTGTCCATACACATGCATGGTACAATCCTAAAAAAGTGACTTTTAAAAGTGGTTTTTATACATGCCTATTAAAAAATATTTTTTATCATCTGGGTATTAGAATAAATTACATATTTTAAAACTAGACTCAAAATGATAAATTTCATATTACTAGACTTCTTAAAGATTCAATTTGTAAGTGCTTCAAATTTTCAATCCAACTGTGACAAATTTTGAAAATGAAGAAAAAACACTTCTACGTTTTGAACATTTTATGGGCCCAACTTCTTGCACATGCCCCTAGTGTTGGTATAGATAGAGCATATCCAAATTAACTTACCTCTTTTGACATAGTTACCAACCTTTATAGTACTAAAATTATAATTGTTCAGAGCCTCCACTACCTTCAGGTCAATAATCATATTCTTTCCTTTAATGTTATTTTCAGAGAAAAGACACCCTTGCATGCAAGAAGTAAATCTTGCAAGGAAGGAGGGGAGTTTTCTATAAAGAGCTCCAAAATTAACTACCAAGTGTATTGAATGAAGATTGCAACACAATCATAAACCATAGTCTTTAGATATTTCTTGCTTCTTAAATTAATATATAACACCAATTGCTAAATAAATTAATATGATGCATAATGATGGTATACTTCATGCGAGCCATCCTAGTATAGTTATTGCTTTCCTTATTGTTAAGCAACACAAAGTTATTATGAGAAAATTTCCACATCTAACATCCTTGTCATCCAAGGAATTTTAACTCATCCTATTCAAAATTTCCACATCATCCTGACTCCTAAAGTCCATAATAAAATAGATACTAAACATAAAAAAGTTAGAGGGATAACTTTGAAGTCTTTCCCAAGAAATAATAAAAAAGTTAGTGAGGATAGTTTATTTGTTATACTTGGTAGAATGCAATAAATACGAGAATACCTAATTTGGGTGGCCCCAAATTACAAAAAAGGGGAATACATTATTATGCTATCACCCCCAAGGATGTGACCTATAATTATATCTTCCATTTTATGCTTTCATTGCTTAAAATTATAACCATAGAATTTATTAATCTCTTATTTTGTAGCACTTGTAATTTTATGTAATTAAAAACAAGATCCATCCACAAAAAATTCTCATTCAAACAAGGATTAATACAACAAGAACAAACTATGTTCTTTCCTCCCATAGACCTAAACAAGCTTGTAGCTTTGATTATATTAAATGAAAGGAAATTAGATAATTCTACACTAATATTATGAGAGGAATTGCAAAAAAAGTTTAGATCCAAACGATATTCAATAGATAGATAATAAATAACATAAGAAATACCCTAGGAAAACCATTTTATAAAAACTCAAACTCTAAAGCACACTCTAATTATGTTATTTGTACAAATGATTACAACACATTAGAGTAGAAATTCTCTCAAATGGATATACAAAATAATTTCAACTCTATACTCTATCAAGGATATATTAGAAAATAAGAATGGTTTCCCAAAACCACGAGCTTAATTTATTTTCTATGTCTTGGTTCAACTAGTTAAAGTTGGAGCCATATACCCCTCCACATGTGTGAGACCTCTAAACATAGTAGTTAACTCCTTTACATGTTTGAATCCTATGAAAAGAGGGGTTATATGTAACTCCCAACTATTCCATATTGGACCACTTATTACACTTATAACCTCTTACATATGATAAGTATTAGTCATCTAAATATGCTCTTCCAAGTCCACTATATAATCCCCTCTTGCACATGAAAAGTATTAGTAATCCAAATATTCTCTTCTAATTCCACTATATAACCCCCTCTTACAATATTTATGTGTGCTCTTACGTGCATGTCATAGATTCTCTTATGTACCTTTCAACAATATATGTTATCTTACACACAATATAATCAAATGGAAAGTCACATAGTGTGTCATCCAAAGAATATTGGGATTTCTACCAAATGTAGCACCTTGTTCCATAAGGGCCCAAATATCACAGTTCACACTATGAATATTAAATAACTACCAAATTACATAAGTTTATAAGTTGAAAAACACAACTTGTTCTCATAGGGAGAATAGTTAATAATTTAAAAACTATATGATGAAAAAGTAAAACCTTTAAATTATATTCACCATTCCTTCCTCATACTAATAAGTCCTAAAAATGCTTAGGTGCTAAGTATGTCCCATTTCTTTGTAATTATTATGAAGATATAAATGAAATATGTTAATAATATAATGACTACTCACAAAGGTCATGTTAAAATGACTAATAAATAGG
>VDFB02029174.1:0-12804 GCA_007258455.2 Sequoia sempervirens
GTGTTTGGATTTCATTGGAAAGGTCTTTATCTGATGCTATTTCACAAGGAAGTCTATTGGAAAGCCTTGCCTCAGTCAGATTTGGCATAAAACTCCTGAGGAAGAAAGTCGCTGAGACCTTTCAGATGTCTTGCTGACTGTCAGTGTTTTATATTCATTCGGGATCCACCGGTCGGCCAAACATTTTATTCATCGTGGGTTTTTATATGTCTCCCCGACTGCTAATCTCTCACCAACTGTTGCATAGGGATAGCATCGCCAAAAGAAAGGAGTTCGACAAAAGGTCTGGCCGACAAGAAGAAGTCTTGGTGAAAGAAAGGAGTTCATCGTAATGTCTCGGCGAACAAGTAGAGTCTCGCCAAAGGGGATTGCCTTCGACATAAGGTCTTTCCGAAGATGGAAGTCTCGGTGAAGGGAGGTGTCATTGGCATAAGGTCTCACTGACAGGGCGAGCTCTCACCGAAACCAAATGCCCTCGGTGTAATGTCTCGCCAACCGTTGGTGGTCTCCTCAAAATGTTCTGAGCTCGCCGAAAGATAAAGGGTTCAACATATGGTCTTGCTGACCCATGTGAGCTCTCGCCGAAACATGGTGGCTTTGGAGTAAAGTCCTACTGACAGATGAAAGTCTTGCCGACAGTCATTCACAAGGCCGTGATCGGGGAGAAGGGTTCACATTCACTATGAGGTCTCCGAGAAAAGAGATGTCTCGGGGAGAAAAGAAGGACCTCGCTGTAATGTCCCGACGACTGAGTGATGTCTCACCGAAAGGATGGTGCCTTCGGTATAAGGTTGTGGTCTCGGGGAGATGTCCTACCGACACAGGGAAGCCTCGGTGAAAGTTTTGAGTTCGCCCTAATGTCTCGGTGACCAAGCAAAGTCTCCCCGAAGTAAAATAAGCTCTCGCCAAAATATATGGCCTCGCTGAGAGGTCTTGCCAACTAAGCAGGGTCTCGCCGAAACAGGAGGAGCTCGGTGAGATCTCTCGCCGACCGTTGTGGTCTCCTCGAAATGGTCTGAGTTTGGGAGGAATGGAAGGGGTCAAAAAAAGGTCTTGCTGACCCGATGGTGTCTGGTCGATAAATGGAACTCTCGGCATAATGTTTTGGGCTCGCCGAGATGTCTCACCAAGAGAGTTTGCCTTCGGCATAATCTCTCGCCGACTGAGAGAGTCTTGCCGATAGCGATGGATTTTCCAATAGAAAGGAATATTGATATGACTAATGGGAACTCGCTATGAACTCTTGCCAACAGTGGTGAGCTATGCCGATCGCTGCTATAGGGCATAATCGCATCGGGGAGACATGACCAGTGTCTCACCGACATGCGATTATGGCTGAATGACCTTTGACCACCTGGGATCTTGCATGGCATATTTTCAACCAATCAGAGGGAACTAAAGGTGAACCATCAACCATTTGACTGTTTGACCCCCCTATGAACGAGATCAACAGAGCATAACAACACGGATTTTTCATGAGATCAAAGGAAATGGAGCAGCTCAGAGAGCAATGGTGTGGATATCTAATTGGAAATTTTGAAGCTATTTACAGAGGAATTCAACCTACAAAAAGATCTTGAGCAGGAAGAAGGCCGAAAGAAAGAAGAAGCCATCAGTCTCAGGGACAGCTGTGAGGTCGGTTGGCAAAAAAGAAAATCGATATTAATGGTAATTCTCCAGGGGTATTCAAGGCAGCTCTTCAAGGAAGTTCGAGAGTGGACACGGAAGCTAGAGGATAGTACATTAAATGCATGGTTGCAAAAGATCTGAAGGGCCATCCCTGGAGCGATCTTTCACCGACGTGGACATAGAGGATGCACATTGAATGCATTAGCTTTATTTCCAAAAAGATCTGAGGGTTGACCCTTCTGAAAAAACTGATATTTTGTAAACCCTAAAACAAGAAGGCGACGCTTTTAGTTTTCTTATATATGGCATTTTTTCCTTTTTTGAAAACAGTTCTTACTTGTATATTTTTCTTCTTTTGTGACTTCTGTAAGTCCTTAGAGGAGAATACTGAGTTTTGTAACTCATTTACAAACATTGTATGGTAGAGTTTCACCTTTGGAGATGAATAAAAAAAAAGCAATTTATGCCTTCTCAGTATCTGTTTCGTTGAGTGTGTTGGATGATTGATATATTTACATGTGAGTTTTTCTTATTCCTTGTTAATACATCTCATTAATAACACTTTCAAGCAGAGGAGATATGTATATTGCAGGTTATAGGTTATGCTAGTGATGCAAATAGTTTAGTTGTGAGGAGAAATTATCATCCTTCTAGGATTGTATGTATCATAGCTTTCTTATAAAATGTTTACACCGTATCATATATGAGTATTGAGTTGTGCATACCAACTTTTGTTAGTTGATTGAAAATTGTGTGTTAAGCAGTTGTACATGTTTGAACAAATTTGGTGCATCACCATAGGATTTAATTTTCATTTTTTATGCACTCCTCCCTTTTCCTTAAAAAGTTTAGTAGTTAAGTGATATTACTAGTTAGGAAGCCGGCCTTCTCTGGAGGTTGACCTCTGTCTACAAGAAACCCATAGCTTTAGAGGTCTTCCCATGTTACACTGAGGTGTTGAACATCAAGTTCAACAGGGTGCAATTTTATGTGATAACACGTATAAGAGAAGACCGCTGCTATGTGTACCTAGATACCATGGAGAAAGGCTAGTCTTTGGGCTCTTTCATCAATCATCCTACCTTAAAACATACGAAAAATCTCCTAGCAATTAGACATAGGAAGATTTAATATGACTTAAAAAAAACTATTGCCAAAGCGTAAACTTATGATGACTTAACCAAGCCTAGTACACACTCCTTCCCCGTTAACCACTTGGACATATGGAAATTAAATGTAAATTTTCTGCTATTTTAGTCATGTAGGTGTCCAATAAATCACTTGCAGTGTTTCCTCTCGCTTATTACGACCAATGAAGAGCAAACTCCTTTGATTACAATTTCAGAGAATACATTTGAGGCCTTGGTTGTGTAACTGGTGGACCATAGTCACATTTAACACTTGTTACAAAGTTTGGGAGTTAAAATGTTAAGTAGATTTGATTTGTGATGGACACATTTGGACGGTAGTAACAATAGCTTGTAATCTATCAAGACTTGATTACCTTATAACCTGTGAAATTCTAGCGATGAAATGATAGATTAATCATAATGTCACCTTGGGATCACATCACCATGAAAGAACTTCATCCAACATCCTTATGAGTGCAGGTAACACCAAATAGGTATTTGTCAGATATGTCTTCCTTGAGCAAGGGAAATTTAGGAAGAGAAGAGGAAAGCAAGACATGTAGTATGTCTAAAAGAGGGAGATCAACTAGACGTCAAAAGATTAGAAGAAAATTCTGTAAACTAATGGAATTTTTTCTTGTTGAAGGGGGGTCATGTTCTTATGATGATGAGAGCATAGGCGATGTCGAGGTGCCCTTGAGGTACAAACATGTACGGAAACAATGGGTACCCAAGGAACTTCCTCCAATAAACACTGATTTTTGTGTCAAGGAGAGGATATATCGCATATAACCATCATCATTACATGGTTTGGGCCTATTTTGCATGGACGACATAAAGGTCTATGACAAAGTTACTGAATTGATGGAGTATATTGGACCCTGTTATAGTTACAAAGATTAGATGCAACTGGTTCGATATACACAAAGTATGCGTAGGTATGCACTGTCAGCAAATTATATATAACTAAAAGATAAGGATCAAAATAAAGGAGTGGCTATGTACATTGACGGAAGGCCAAAAACATCGGGGAATATTGTAGGGTTTATAAACAGTACATGACCTGGGTCAACAAATAAGCAACCCAATTGCATATTCGAGGCAAGGAGGGAAACTGTATTCATATGCGTGATAAAATCACAATCAAGTAGGGGAAGAGTTGCTGAATCGACACAATTTGAATCGCCAGGTTGGCAAACACAATTACTATGGGGGGTGGAAATGATTTATGTACCCATTTTAATCTAACCTCCAACTAATGACTCAATATACCATTTTATTCTGGTGTTTTTTTTCAGAAGTCTATTGGTTTCATTTCAAGATTGCTTTTTATATTTAATTTTTTTTCACAAGAGGGCATTGATCGAGTGAAGAAGGCTCGACTAGGAGCACGATCGCATGGCCTTCGTGCACTTCAATTCGGCTGTGCTTCAAATTTCATTGTAATTGTACAAATTAGATACAAGCAAAATGTTTTATTATTATGTTTTTTTCATAAGTTTTTTGGGTTAATTTCGATAATGTTTTTAATATTCTTGTTGTAGTCGACTGATTGGGGAAAGGAACCAGTAGTAGAGGAGAGCATCCATAGTGAGGTGCATTCAATATTTTGTGATGATAACATTGCTTATTCAACAAACCCTGTCGATATGATAAAGAAGGTCAAAAAAAATGCAATGAAGAAATGGTTAAGTTGATGTTCATAGTGCCTCAAACAGATGAGATAAAAGAGAGGGTTAAAATATTGACTGAGAGATTACAAAACTTGCAAGCAAGCCGCCAAGTGAGGTATTTAATTATATATGTTCCATTCCATGGTTTTATATTTTGTACTTTTTTATGTCGCACCAAAATATGTGTTGTTTTTGTTATTTTCTCCTCATGATTCTAGCCATGATTAGGGCACTGCAGGCCGCCTTCGAGGAGTAGGGGTTGGTACAAGTGTCCATCTTGGATCTTCCTATGCATATGACTACATCATCCACCCCATCATCCGGTAACATATTTCTGCCTCAAATATCGGCAACACATACCATGCAGGCATCCGTTAATTCACCCTCTGGCAGTGAACACATTCCACAACATGTGTCAGGACATGTACTTGGGGATGTAGAGGCCACTATTACTGGTGATGTTTTAGCAGCATTTCCAGGATCTTCCCGTATTACTAGTACGGGAACATTTTTGGTCACACTTGTGGTGACCGAGGATTTCGTTCCCATAAAGATAGAGAGGGTCCCAGGTACTTTAAAATGTTTTAATTATTATTATATATAATCCAATTGAAATTTACTTATTGATCGCTCTTTTTAGACTATTGATCTGATGATCATTTTGTAGGAAATGATGTTTTTTATAAACATCTAAGTGATATTACATTGGAGCTCTTCAGGCCCACCATACGTACACGATGGAATGCCCAAATCAAGATTTAAAAGATGAGCTCATTAACCGTTTAGTGGTGCTCTTCGATGATAAAACATTCAATCAAACCAAGGTCCTTTAAACCCGGGTACCTATCTAAAGTATGAGGGACCAATATAGGTCACATTTAGAGAAGAAAAAAAGTACGGCCCCCATGATTCCGGTGAGGGAGGAAGGACCCGTGTCGATGGAAAGGAGAATAAAAGAAAAAGGAAATACACCAATGAAGCCAAGGAAGGTATGTGGATACTATCAACAATGTAATTATATACTCGATTACTCTTTTATTTTTACATAATCTACGTATTTCAAACTTTTCATAGGCTGCCCGGACACATCGGTGAAACAAAGGCAAGACTAGGAAAAACATGGGCAACACAAAGTTGGCTCTTGTGGTTATATGAAATTAGCCACATGAATTGTAAGTATCATTAAATGAAATATTGCATCCAAATAATAAATTGCAAACAATTTTGGTTTTATCACACCATAGAAGCAAAATTCATGATCTTATGCAAAAATGTAGGGCTTTGAATTCAACAGAGTTCCCACAAAAGATGACTTGAAGATTTCCTTCCAGCAAGGCTATGGAGCCTGATGAATGCCTAAGAGTCTTGACTGGGCAAACACAACATCTCCCACAACATCTCGACATAGGTAAATAAACCAATAAAGTTTATTTTAAAATTGAATACTTGTGCAATCTATTCAATATTAATTTCCACCATAAAGTAATTACGCCTATTTGTTTTAAACATTCAAGCAATGATACACGCATACGACATTGGAATGCAGCCTAAGGAGGGTGGAGCAATAACCTACGATGAAGGTCATGGTGTGCATCCCTGCATTTTAGAGCATGTAGAGCTGATCAACATGTTGAGCATGATCAGCTAGAGAAGATCAGAAATATGATGGGCCGTGACTGCAAGAGGACAACTCTAAAATTCTTAAAAAACATACGAATTTGCAATTGGTGTATTAATTAACAACCTTTCGTGGTTTCAACTTTAGAGCATGTAGAGCATCATCAACGGTTGAGCATGATCGTGCTAGAGAAGATCGTGAACATGATGTGGCCCCATCGTAAAGAGGACCACCTTCATTTTCTCTTAAACATATTTAATTTCAATTGGTGTATTAATTAATGCAACCTTTCGTGTTTCAACTGCAGATTAGGATTTAGAGGGTGTTCAACATGTTGAGCATGAGTCTATAACAAAAGTTCAGAAACATGATGTGGACCCATCAGGTAAAGAGAACCACTCTAATGTTCTTTTAATTAATGAAATACTTGTAACAATAATAATAAAACATACCAGTTTAACATTTCTTTCTTATTGCAGACTCTTTGAGGCTGCTGGTCCACGTCATGAGCAGATGACTAGGTGTACATTAATATTTCTAGCAGAGGGCAGAACAACTAAAGGGGGGACAAATATTGATTTAGAAAACGATATTCCACTTCAGCTTTATGTAGCTTTTAAAAAGAAACAAAAAAGAAGAAGTGATTGTAATCACATCATGACAACCATATTTTTGATAATATGTAAAACCGAAAAGAATGAATATTATATGTCAATGAATGAATGTGAATATGTTAATTAATGAATTTTATATGTTAATGAATGAATGTTATATGTTATTAATGGATGAATGAATGTTATATGTTATTAATGGATGAATGGATGAATGTTATATGTTATTAATGGATGAATGAATGAATGTTATATGTTATTAATGGATGAATGAATGAATGTTAGATGTTATTAATGGATGAATGAATGATTAATGTTATGTGATTAGGTATGGGGAATTGAGAGTGATGTGAGGGGGGGAGGGGGGGCGAGGGCCAAATGAGCTTCCACCGTCACGTTGTTGGCCCTGTTAAGTAGAGAATATTAAACTATTCTCGAAACAAAGATAAGCCTTTTCAACAAGGTAATGCACTTTCAATATAAGAAATACCATTTGAAGCATCAAACCAATATGCAAAGATGAAATAGCTGCTAAATTTTCACTATGGTGGTAGAAAAAAAAAAAAAATGATTCTTTATAATTCCTCGAATCCATGCTCAAGATCATAATTTTAAGTTGTTTCCATTCCAATGTTCCGAAGTTTAGTTTGTTTTATGGATTTGTATGAATACCACATTGTGTTGTGTGTGACTATTTCAAAGCTTTGTTTCTTCTATTTTTAGTGGTGACATAACTCTAAAATTTGAATTTTGTGCATAATAGGTTAGTGGAAAAATTGACAGCTCTGAAGGGTTTAGAGGCTCGATTGAGATAGATACACGGATATTTGGATCTTGTTGTTGATGGGAGGCTTCGATTTAACCATGAAATTTTGTACCATCTACAGGTATGCAAAAGTTTCTCTACTTAAATTCATTCTTGATCATAAATGTTGTAAAATGATATTAATGCTTCAAACTTAAGATTCGTTTCATTGTTATAATGATCAAAATGTTATACTTTGCTATACATTCAAGCATTCTCTTGCCTTCTACCCTTTGCTCTCTCCCCCCTCCTTTTAAGAATTTTCTTTTTCATAAAAGATTCACATTTCTGTCTCATTTACACAAATTTATCTGAAGCGCTAGGAGTGAATAAAGATATGTAAAAGATGATGGATTGAAAAGTGTCTTTTAGGCCTCCTTGTAGCATTAGAAAATAGGTCATTTGTTTCCTTTTGTCTTGGAGTCAAAACTTGTGGTTTTGAGGGTTTGTGGAGGATAGTATCAAGTGTCAAAAACTAGTGAGTTTGGTTCTGGTTTCAGTCATTAGAAGGATTTTATGTTGACTGTCCCATTAGACAGGGCTATAAGGGCTACAAGGCCTAATATGGCAGCGATAGATGAAAGAGTGTTCCCAAGTGAGAAGTCTTGTTTGTTGGCTTAGTTTAGCCATGTTAAGAGATTCTGAGTCATTTCCAAGCCTCCTGATTGCATTTGGGTGTGTGGAGTTAAAATAGTGCTTAAGTTGCTAATTAGTTGTATGGTGTATTAAGGAGTCTATCTAAGAGTATTTGAGAGAAGCTCTTAAGAGATTGTCTTCCCCTGCCACTCTTCATCAATAATAAAATAAACATGGAAAATGAGCGAATAAAATAATTTCCCGAGAGTTGAATACGAAGGGATGCGACTTGCTTGATTTCTCACTGATGGTACATTTCAACGAATGTTTTTTTTTTTTAAAATTACATTGTTTTGTCAAATTTTTGACGAACGCAACAGATGAATCACCGAAAACGTTCGACGAAGTTGCTATAGCTGTGACAAAGACTTCGTCATAACTCCTTGTCAATTTCGTCGTCATTGCGACGAAGTATACCGAAGAATCATAGAAAAGGTCCGACGAAGTTGCTTAGCTACGACAAAGACTTCATTGTAACTCCTTTCCCTTTTCGTCACAATTTTGACAAACGTCACCGATGAACCACATAAAAGGTCTGAAAAAGTTGCTTAGCTGCGACAAAGACTTCATCGTAACTCCTTTCCCTTTTCGTCACAATGTCGATGAACGTCACCGATGAACCACATAAAAGGTCCGACGAAGTTGCTTAGCTGCAATGAAGGCTTTGTCGTAAATACTTGCCCATTTTGTCGAACTGGCGACAAACTTCTGGTGTTCTTTCAATGCCCATTTCGTCGATATTCCAAAGAACATCCAAGCCATTTTATGATGCCGACGACCGACGAAATTGCACCGTTATTCCGACGTTTAATTTGTCGTCGGACTTGCGACGAAAAAATAGTGACAAAAATGTTTTCGTCATTTCGTCGCTACACCAACAAAGATTTGTCGAACCACCGATGAATGTCTATCGGAAAATGGTGTCAAATTCAGTAGTGACATGATGAACTCTACAAACAATCCATTCATAACACCATCTCCTCCACCTCACATACATCATAACGTCCCAAATGCTACACAAACATTGAACATAACAAACCCCACTAACAACCCCAATATCTCAAATTACCTTCCCAACACACAAAATTCCTTGCTTACTACCACAAAATAAGATCCCATATTGGATGTAGCAAGAAATTATAGCATTTCACTTCTCTCACAACAAAAAATACCCCAATAGAATATATTTTAACAACAAACCCATCAACAACACATATTTCAATAACAAACCCCTCAACAACACATCAAACACAATAACACATCCACCACCAACAAAAAACCCCTTAACAACATGTACCTCAAACACAACAACACATCCCCTTGAAAAAACAAACCCCTCAACAACAATAATGCATTGACCATCAATAATAAATTCCTCAATAACAACAATACATACACCATCAACAACAAATTCTTCAACAACAAACTCCACAACACCAAACTCCACAATGACAAACCTCACCACAACATCAATATAATCCATATGAAACCACCCAAACAGAACAACATGGTCCTCAACATCAAATCAATCTGTTGGGGGAAAATTGTGTCTATTTTACCTCTTCATTTGCTTTTAACCCTTGTTGTTTTCCTAGTATTTGTGTAGTTCCTGTCACTTTTCGTTAATGAACTAGAGATATTCTATGAATAATGAGGAAATGTAAAAACTAGTGAAAAATACTGATTCCTTTGACTATTACTAACTATCTTTGTGATTTTGGTAGTGGGAAATATTTAAGTGGTTGAAATCAAGGCATGAAGGGTGTCGTTGGATGGAAGACTAGGCCGGTTGGAATCATTTTGTCACCTTGTCCATGCTTGTGTCAAGATTAGCAAATCTGTTTTGAGTTGTTATGCTGTTTTAAGATACTATCAAAAGAATTTAAGTATTTTTTATTATCTTTCGAGGTTGTTGGTTGTAAGCCACAAACAACCCAAACTCGTATTTGCTTTTATCTTCAAAACTGTTATGGTATAGACAACTTGTGATATGTATATATATGTACTGAGACTAAAAAGATATAGATGATAGAAAATATACATTGGTGTTAAATCTACGTTCATGATTTGTTGTTGCAATTCAAATGAATAACAATTAGCGTGGAGTATTTCTGTGCTTGTGAGCTTCTAATCACTAAATAGCCGGTGAAGGCAGGGCCTACTTCCTCGGTTGTTGGCGATCTTTTCATTTTTGTATGTGGTAATGTATGTTGTTTCGTAATTAATCAATTTGTTTAATATTGTTTATTGTGTTATTAGACTCTTATTAGTTTACTTAATCTCTATGAATGTATTCAGTCTCTAGTGGTTTGTTTAATACCTATCATTTTGCATAATCGATTAATTAATTGAATGGTTAATTGATATTGAAATTATATCTACATTCAATAGCATAAATTATAGGGATTTATTTCTATTTATTGCATAGTTAATTTTGTTTATTTTATTTCTAGAAAGGTTTTCATGCTGTTAGAGATTTTTGATTCTGTTTTACTGTGTGCTAGTGATTTGCTCTTTGCTCCAGAGTCATTTCTTCACGGGTTTCTATCACATATGTGACAGGAAGTCTACAAACCAGATTTATGTTCAAAAATAGATTACATTAGTTTTCATCCATCAAACCTTAGTTTATTGATTGTAGCCCTTCCGCATATTGCCACAACACGATTCAAAAGCCTACGTTCCTGAATTGACACTTTAGGATGAACTGAGGAAGCCATTTCTAAGAATTAATTCAGATCCATTACAAGAACAATTTGAAACCACTATTTTTTCCAATCACAACCCTCAAAAAACCCATCATACAACATGTACAACAACCTTCACAATATCTCGTTAAATCAAAATCCATTATATAACTAATCATACATACCCCAACACAACACATAAATTACACTCAACCAAACACCGAACAACCCTCCTAATGAATTGGCTTAAAAAATACAAAGCTTAAATTATAAAATCAATGACATACAATTGGGACACACAAAGAAATCATATGCTCTTGGAGACCTATGTCCTTATTCGCTCGACATCAACATAAATCTAACACCTTTTCCTCACAATTCTGAGATGCCAAAGTTTGATAAATATAAAGGACAAGGTGACCCCCGTGAATATATAAGGGAATTATATGTAGCTTTCTTAGAGGTTTCATATAATGACACATATCTAATGCACCTTTTTTTATGAAGCTTATGTGGACAAGCGATCAAATGGTTCTCTCACTTACCCCCAAGAATCAAGACATTCCAAGAACTTATTGAAAATTTTGTAGCTCACTTCTCCTACAATATTGAACATGAAGTTACTATGACCAACTTATACATCACAAAAGAAAAACAAGGAGAAAATTTTGCATCCTTTTTATGAAGATGGATATATAAAGCTAGTAGATCTAAATGGTCAATTTCAAAAAGCAACTTGTGGACATTTTTGTTCAAAATAGCAACATAGAAATTAGTTTTCACCCACACATACAATGTGCCAATACATTTGAAGAACTCATAGAAAAGGGTCTAACAATTGAAAGGGCTCTCATCGCTAAAGGGCTAGTCAAAATCTACAAAGACAAAAAGGACCAACCTTTAAGCTCTAATGACAAACCATGCCTATGGGATAAAAACAAGAATGTTACAAATGATGGTGTCGTAGATGAAAAATTTGTCTAAAAACCATAACCCTAACCGAATCTACAACAAAATATTCAAAATGAAAATCCTCCATGAGGGAAATTTCCAAGATCTAATAACACAACTCAACAAAAATAGACTCCCTTAGAGGAACCTATTGAAATAGTCCTATATAAATTGGTTCAATCAAACCTCATAAATCTTCCAAAATTAAGACAATACGATGAATCAAAATTCAAACCATCATGGTATAATGAAACGACTATTATGAATACCATAGAACAAAGGGACTTAAGACATCTAATTGCATGAGACTTAAAAATCTAATTCAAGATCTCATCAACCAAGATGAAGTAAATATTGACAAACTGCCTGGAACTTTTAGAAATAACGATCTAGGGATATACAAGGATCCTATCCCCAATAATGAAAAGAGAAATGATAATATTAAGATAAGAGAATGCAATAAAGTGAATCATTCCTACAATAATATCGTAGGACACACTAAATATGTGAACAATCAAATTTTCATTGTTACCATTCATGGTAGAAATCCTTAGTGTGGAGTCACCACATGACAAGGGAAGGTTACTATTCAAGGAGAGCCTCTACATTCCAAAGGCATAACTAAGGTGCACCCAAATGATTATAGTCTAATTGATCAACTCAAAAAGACTCTTGCACAAATTTATATCCTAGAGCTTTTTAGAATCTCACCTGCACATAAGGAAGTCTTAGATAAAGCTCTCCTACAATCATTCATGCTCACTGATATAGATATAAAATAATTATAAGCCATGGTAGGGAACATTGCTTCCACTCATCGCCTAATATTTACCAAAAAGGATCTTGCTACTCATACATATTATAACAACACTCTACATATTGAAGTATTCATCCATAAACACCAAAATCAAAAGAGTTTTGATAAATGGTGGTGCGGGCTTAAATATTTGCACTCTAAAACTTGTTTAACAATTGGGATACTCTGAAGAAGTTATTGACATACAAAAGGGTATCACTATCAAAACCTATGATGATAATGAAAGAGAATTGGAAGGAACAATAAG
>VDFB02029175.1:0-35357 GCA_007258455.2 Sequoia sempervirens
ACCAACACATAGTAAGTCCATTTTACACTCTCTTTCGATTCACTTGTTATGATTTACATAATTTTTATGCATTTTTAAAGGTTCCAGGACATCATCCAAATTTTTTGTAAAGCGTCATAGAATGGCTAAACCATCCTGGACCCGCCATCCAAAAATGGCCCAAACGTCTAATTTTTTCCAAGCATCGCAAGATGGCTTAATTGTACTTTTGATTAGTTTATTAACTTTTAAGGCTTATAACTAATGATTTCTTTCATCTCTTTTCAGGTTCCACAATGATCACAATAGTGCCTAGGTGGCCACTTATTTACCCTTCTCCAAGAGTAGGTGACCTAGCAACCCGTAGAGGAGGATGATATTTTACAAGAGACAAGCCTATTTTGGATTTATCTTTATGTATCCCATCAATACCATGATGCTATGATATTATCCCTCTTTGAGAGATCAAATTTTCAAGCATCCACATTTCATCTACCTATAGGTGACATGACAATGATGCTAGAGGATATCCATTCATGGAAATGTGGTCTATTTTGAGGAGGGTTGAGATTAATGATAGATGAAATTAGGAATTTATCATTTTCTTGGATGTCCTATAGCTATAGAGTGTGTGGCACCACGTGTCAAGCTAGACTGGATGCTTCACTCCCAACTATGTCCTTAGTAGTGATTCCAAATGAATGAGGCACTCACCTAGATGAAGGCCTTGTACACAATATTTGGAACATGGAGTAGCATCAAACTGTGTATTCTTGGGGTCACAGTATGCTAGCTCATTTGTATTATGATCTCAAGTAATTTGTACACGGAGAGCTTTATAGTATCATATACTATACACTGTTTTAGATGTGGGCCTTTTATCATATCACATGCATGAGGCTAATAGGCTATCCCATAGTAGAAACCATTGATTACCCTCGGGCATATTGCTACTCCTTGATATAGGTATGGTAGTTTGGGGATTTATGGTTTCAAAGGGTTAGATTCGATTAGCTTGATGAGGATGACATAGTATGGAGACCCTATAGGACCATACCATAGTGGCCATATTCCACATGACAAAACTATTTAGGATGAAACAAGATAGGCTCTTACTAGGATGACATGATTATGTAGTGTTTCCATACTATTATGACTATGTCATGTGATAGTTTGGATAGACACATATACCTCCTAGGCCACGACCTATGTTTTTGAGAGCAACATGGAGTGGTGCGCATATAGGATACATACATCGACCTAATGTCGATGATGTACATTATAGTGACTTAAATGAGGACCTTGATTTTTCCCCAGTATCAGATCAAGATGACGTATGTGCCATAATAGCCTATGAGTAGTGGTGTAGGTTAGCATGACTTGTAGTAGTGTTCAATATGTAGCACGCCATTAGAAATGTTGGACCTCTTCTAGGTCATGAGGAGGAGGGAGATAATGGATCCATGGATGGGGATACATATGATGAGGATAAAGAAGCTGATATGGTGGATGAGGATGAGGAAGAGTAGCTGATGGGAGATGAGCTTGTTGATATTGCAAATGCCCTTGAGGAGAGACCTATGGTTCCTCCTAGAGTCACCCAGTAATAGTTAGCAAGCAGAACATGCACTGTATCCCATGAGCATGGAGGGAACAATGGTGCTAGACCATCTACACTTCCTACCCATCAATATCCTGATTAGTGAGATGGTTTCCTAGGTAATGATGTATTGTTTTCATGTTTTTAGTTTAAATTATAAATTTCTTATTGTATCATATTTTTATGTATCTTATGGTTTACTTATTGTAGGTGATTACTAGGAGTGTCATGATTTTTTTATAGAGATCATTACAGAGATGGTCCTTGCACTACCCCTATAGTAAGCTACATGAGCAGAACATGGGACACCACCTATTGCAGGGAACCATGCAAACATGTTTGATCCTTTAGCATAATGGAGGATAGTGTATGAAGAGGTGATGAGGGCCCTTGATTATAGGGTTTGGGATGAGAAAACAAGTGCTACACTTACAAAGCTTCAATTTTCCTATGAGGAAATTTGAGCTACCCGAGCTTCATTCAAGAACGAGTTTGTGGCTATCCTATGGTCAGAGGTCGACAGACTATAGGGAGAGGTTGGTAGACTACATGCATATAGGGATTGGGTGGTGTAGGAGCATGTCACATTTCTCATACATGCAACTTATGTGGAGGTCAAGTTGTGAGGTCTACGAGAGTGGTTTAGTTCCATGACCCACACATGATCCAATATCTCCTAGTGAGGCCCACCACCAGGCCCTGAGGGATCTAGTAGTCACAAGCCCTACTATATGTACTTATGTTTTTGGTATAATACATCTCTTCATTACCTCAAAAAATTATGTCATCAACATACACAACAACAATCAAGATTTGATCTTTTTCAATTTCAAAGTAAAGATTAATATCTTTGGTACCTTTATTGAATCCTTGCTACATTGAATATTTATCCAACCTTGGATACCAAGCTCAGGAGCTTCCTTCAATCCATATAATTCCTTGTTCAATCTATAGACCATATTAGGTTTTTATAATAATTGAAATATTTTTAGTTGTTCCATGTATATTTCTTCTTCCAATTCTCCATTCAACAAAGAAAACTTAACATATATTTGATAAACTTTGAAATCATTGTGTGCAGAAAAATGCAAAAAAATACATAATTGAAATCCTTCTAGTTGTTACATAGAATCCTTGATTTGTTCCTTACCACTTCTCCATTCTCATTTATTTTTTTCTTGAATTCCCATTTAGATCCAATTATATTTTTCTTTGCAATTCTTGGGACAAGTTTCCAAGTTTTATTTTTCTCAATTTGCAGTAGTTCTTCTTCCATATCCTTCATCCAATGTTCATATTTTCATGCCTTAATTAGTGTTTTAGGTTCAACTATAGAAAGTAAATACATATTTACATCATCTTCAATAGCTTTCCTTCTTCTCAATAGACTTTTGATTTTGTCTCTAATGATATGTTCTTTAGAATGATTCCTCTACACATAATTAGGGGTTCTAGGGGTCTCTTCCAAAGCATCTTCCTCTTCTTCAAACTATACTTCCTTTTCCTTATCTTTTTTCTTTTCTCTACGATCAGTCTCATCTGATTCATAGATCCATCTATCACCACTCAGTTCTAAATATCTTCATCAACCTTAATACTTGCACTCTCAACAATATTTCTTAGTCTATTATTGTAGAACTAGTAGGATTTTCTTTTAGTAGAATATCCAAGGAATATTCCTTCATCAAACCTTGCATGAAACTTTCCTAAGTGTTCTTTATCTCTTCTAATATAACAATTGCTTCCAAACACCCTAAAGTATTTAACAATAGGTATCCTTTTATACCACAACTCATAGGGATTCTTTGTGTTGTTTTCCTTTTCTTGAAATTTTTTAGTTATGTAAACATTTGTATGAATTTTTTCTCTCCAATAGACTTTCAGTAGGTTAGGTTCTTTCATCATAGTTCTTGCAACTTCTTGAATAGTCTTGTTTTTCCTTTCAACCACTCCATTTTGTTGAGGATTCCTAGGGACATACAAGTTCCTCTTTATTCCATGATTCTCACAAAACATGTTAAATTCATTGGAGGTGAACTCTCCACCTCTTTCAGACCTCAAACACTTGATCTTCATATCCATTTTATTCTCAACCATAACTTTAAATGCTTTGAATCTATCTAGGGCTTCATATTTTTCTTTAAGAAAAGTAATTTGTGACATTATTGAATAATCATCATCAAAAATCATTAAATACCTATCACCTTGAAGACTTTTTTTTCTTGTGGAACCATAAATATATTTATGCATCGATTCCAATAATTTGGTAAAAAAAATTCTTTTCATTTGAAACTTCTTCTTGTTTGCTTTGCAATCTGACAGTCCTTGTATAGAACATTAATGGGATTTGTAATCTTTGGTAGATCTCTCATAGCTTGAACTGAACTGATTCTTACCAAATTATCAAAATTAAAGTGACAAATCCTCATGTGCAATATCCAACCTTGATTTATCTAATTCATAAATAAATGACCATCAACACCTTTGAGCTGATAAAAATTTCCAGTTGTCCTTCTTCTAGATGCAATCATAGTTTGAGATCCTTTTCTAATCTCGCATCAATCATCTTGAAACATAAGATTGTATCATTTGCTACACATTTTTCCAACACTCAAGGGGTTATGCCTTAAGCCTTTAACATAGTAAGCATCTTTCGTATTATTCTTGCCATCAAAACTAATTGAACCTATTCCACATATCTTAGCACTTGAATAATCAGTGAATATAATGAGTACTCTATCATACTTTTCAAGTTTAACAAACTTAATCTTATAGGAAATTATATGATTTGAGAAACCAGTATCAATGATCCAATAGTTCTTATCTTATGTAGCATGAAAAGTAGATACCAAACTACCTGCAATCTTATCCTTTCTCTTTGAAGGGCATTCCTTTACAAATCTTTTAGAGTGAGCAGAAAAAAAAAATCTTTTAAAGCCATGAACAAGCATTCATAATAATCATCTCCATAATTAGATTCATCATAAAAGTATTTACACCTTCTCTAACATAATAGCTTTTATTAATCATCTTACCTTTGTTCTCCTTTTTTGTCATTCACAACCCTATTTGGACATCTTGAAGCATAGTGAACTATCTTTCCACAATTGAAACATTTGAAAGGAAACTTAACTTTTTATTTACTACTACCTCTTCTCATCCTTATTATAAAGTTAGCCTCCACATCTTCAATATCTTTTTGATCTAGTTCTTTAGTTTTCTCTATTTTTGTAGCCTTAAAAGTAGTTTCAACTTTTGCACCATTCTTTACACCAAATTTTCTCTCATTTCAAATGTAGTTAAAGAGCCATACAATTGATCTTTAGAATAATGATCTATATTTTGAGATTCCTCAATAACAACAACCTTGTGACTGCAAGCTTTAAGAAGGGTTGTAAGGATTTTCTTTACCACTTTTGATTCTTTGAATTTTCTGCCAAGACCTTTGATGGAGCTAACAACTTTACCAAACCTTTGCATATAGCTTGTAACTTTTTTATACTCAAAATCCACTGTAAATTATCAAATGTGGTTTTTAAATTTTTCATCTTAGATTGTTTCACCATATCATCTCCTTCATAAATACTTTCCAAATTTTCCTAAATTGCTTTACCAGTTTTAAGATCCATAACTTTCACTAATTTTGAATTTGTTATACTATTCAAGGGATAATATCTTGCTTTACTATTGCTTTCATAAGCCTTGATGATGAGAGCCAATTATGCTTCATTTTATTTCATATTTTATGTCTTATCATACACCTTCATAACCATTTCTATATTCTATTTCCATTCCATTTTCATATCATTTCACCATTTTATGCTTCATATGATTCAATATATATAAGTCATATTTAATTTAGTTTTAAGATTAAAATATGGAAAATAATCATTGATTGTTTTTAATAATAATAATTTTTATTTTGAGCCTTGGAAAATGTATTTTGTAGCATGCAAACTTCCTGTCATACAAAAACTCCTGTCACTTTTTGGTCAGGAACTTCTGCATATTACTTTTTAACCAACAATATTCTATCATCTTTTCAAAAGATAATGTCAACCTCCAAGGTGGCATTGATGCTGACTAATGTACTAGATCTAAAATAATCACAAAGAACCCAACCAATATTCCTCATGTGCTATTGATGAAAAACCCGTGGTGGAGATATGGTATTGGAGGAACTCGTAGATCTTCTTATTTACTATATTTGGTTGCTATTATAATGGAGTAGTTTGTGACTAAGTGACCAAGCTATACAATGGATTTTAGTTCCTTCCTTGACCACACAATTATCTCCTTTTGATTGCCACCTCAGCACTATCTTTTTGTATGGATCTATGATAAATTATTTGTTGTGTAAAGGAAATTGAAATATGTTATTTCTAGTTACTATTATAATTGATATGTTTTATTATGTGGCCATAACTTAAGGCCTTGTGTAGACCATTAGTTTGTTGGCTATGAGACAAAATAGGTAGTCTATTCTTGCACACAGTTGTTATAGACTACATATATATACATACATACATACATATATATATATATATATATATATATATGAAGCATAATATAAGCTACATGGATAGATTATTATATACGCATGTTTTTGTACATGGATTTTCTATAGTAGAATATTATATAGAGATTTGTTATCACCCTCTTTGGTAAATTAAATATCATTTCTTCTAATCAAAATAACATAGAAGATATTCATGTTCCATCACTAGATGTATTAAGGAGGCAGGTCCCACTCCGTTGAACATCTGGTGATTTATGTTTATTCAGCAGTGTATTTATTTCCATTATTTTTATGTTATCTATAAGTGTGGATTGTTTCTTATTGATTGTAAATTCATTATGAACTGTAATATTATTTTTAGATTAGATATTAATGTTGTATATCACTTTGTGATTTCTAACTTAGCTTTCTTTGGATTTGTGAGTTTAATTTCTAAAATTATTACTATTGTTGTTCTTGTCGCCAGGAAGTGACAGTTCCTATTGCCAGAGTTATTTTAATTTGTTGTAGGTTTAATTTCTAGCTACATTTCATCCCCACTTAGTTGACTATCTTCGTCCCTTCAGAAGATAGCCACAATACCTCTCACAAGTCTACGATCCCCAAATTGACATTTTAGGAACAAACTGTGGAAGTTAATGCAAAAAATTTATAGCAATTTGATCCCAAGTCTCAATCCACAATTTTATCCATCATTTTGGTGTTGTTGCTAGGGAGAAGTGTTAAAGGCTTGAAATCATAGTGGGCTAAGTTAGGACCATTGTGCCTTAGTGAAAATCTACACAACTGTCAACCTTGTTTAGATGATTAACCTTGGGTTGCTTTGTTTTCAATCATATAGATGCATTGTTTGAGGTAGATATTAGAAATTAAAGAACCATTTATATATTCACTAATTGTTGTGAGATTGATAAGAAGAAGTAATATTGATGAAACAACACATAAATGTAAAAAATGTTGCATTTTCTGGATAGTGCAGACACACCAAATTTGGGAGAAAAATGCTTCAAAAATGAAAAATTTGAAGGAACCACAAGAGGGAAAATGTGCTTGGTGGTGGGGGAACTTCCCCTTGACCTCACCCTATATTACAATAGGGAGTGTTCCTTGGGCACTACCTCATAACCCTTCAAGGGGCATTGCCCCTTGACCCCATTAGGGATTGCTGCTCTCAGAACCTCGCTTTCAAATTTAAAAACAAAAGAGGAAATTGGTGGGGAATTGTGTCAACCCAAGGTGATGTTTTAATACCCCTTCTTCCTCATGAATTCAACTTAGACTATCATGATCTTCCATCACGATTTTCACAATCATTTACATGTATTATTCCTATAGATGAGCAAGAACACATAATTGATGAATTTTTAGGACAATGGATTTTTGAAATTGAATCATTTGTTGAAGGTTTGACCACTTTTTGTTCTCTTTGTTGCAAGGAAGGAGATAAGTGAACATGCCAAGATGCTCAAGAGGACATGCTCAAAAGGATCCATGCTATAAGTGAGCCACATCAAAATAAAAATGAACATGAGCCAGTCTCCTTTGTGACTCATGGACAACTTCATGCATCAAATTGGGAAGATCGAGGTATGCTTGATGGTGTTAACATGTCTTATCATTTTATTGGATTACATAAAAAAAAATTCTTCACAAACTACTTCTTCACCTACTATGTATGGTGAATCAAAAAATGCATGCTCACAACAACCACAATATCCATTATTACCATCTTCATCATTACTATCTTCATTGTACCCATCCTACCTAATCCTACCCACTATATATCAATAGCAATTCTTACCATTTTTATTATCACATTCATCCACTTCACCATATCCACTAAAGGTAACCATGATGCCTAATAACACACTACATAATAAGGTGGTTGAAACTGCATATAATAATGCCAATTCTTGAATCCCTTTACATTTTGATAATGTGCTTGGAATTGGTGGCTCACAATTGAAATATATTGATGCAAGTGAGGGATGTGATTTTCGTTTAATTAAATTAGAAGAACAATGTGATCAATTGAATGATATTTACATTAGTTATTCTTATTTACTTGGAAAACCACAACCATTAACGTATATTCACTCATATAAAGAAGCACTCCAATTTGAACCTATTTTGATAATTGAATTAATAAGTTTGTATGCTGAAATTTATCCTGCATTAAGAAGTGTTATAATTCATACTTTAATCATTCAAGAAATGGGTGAATTGAAAAATCACAACCTACAAGATATATCTTTTAATATTTTCATACTCACCCATATGGATCATTGGAGGCCAATAGTAAAAATGTGTATTCCTCACAAACTTATTGATTTAGGCCCAATGGTAATTGATTTGATGCTTAAGCACAATTAGTTGGGTTTGAATGCATTAATGACCATACTAAAAAATTTCCCTAAGAGATGAAAATTCATTAAAAATCATCAAGGTTTTAATCTATATACATCCTTGTCATTGTTAATTGTTTGAATTATCTTAAGATGACCATTCATTCAAAATCCTCAAGGTATTATTTAATATATCATTATGTTTCTTAATTCCTTGGATATCCTAATGTCCTCATGCTTTTGTAGTATGAAGTTAAGTTTGGGGGGGTGGGGGTGAATCCCTTGAATTTTGGAAATATTTGGTTGATTTTTAATCATGTCTTCATTCACTATTTTATTGGTGTTTCTAATGAAACCACCCATGTGCACTTTGGACCAAATCAAGGTATGCATTATTGTGTTTGCTTGCATTGAATTTATATTATATTCACACAAGAATTAATTGTAACTCATCCATTTTATTGTCAAGTATTTATTCATATTAATAACTCTACCTTCATTTAAACAAATGAATAAATTACTTAATGATGGAGTTATTAATGGATGGTACTGTACATTAATATACTTGATATACTTGGTCATGAGAACATGGTTACAGGTTTCTTGTTGTGGTTACTCAATATTTCGGCACTAGTTCCAGTTGATGATGTTTCTCTACATGGGCATCCACAACCACACTTTCTTGGCCTTGCTAACTAGATGGTCGAGAGAAAGTTTATCTTGTGCTTAACTCTTAGAGATCACAAGAGGGTTTTGTGCCAATGTGTTCAACATTAATGGGTATAAATTATCTTTCCACCATTTGTGCTACTAGACCTGACAAAATGAAAAATGGCTAATTCTTCACAAGACACACATCTAGAGACAAGTTGAAGACACATGAAGGTCATACAAGGAGCTTGAGCATATTCTAATGTAGATCATTGCAGTTCATCATTAGGATTGATTCATTTTCCTATCTATAGCTATATGGATTAGTTGAAGGACTACCATTGGTCTTTCACTATATTGAGCCTTATCTTTGGATTTTTGCTTCTCTTGTGGGTAATTCTTTCAACCAAATGATTGGGAATGTATTCCAAAATTCTATAGTTAGCTTTTAGATATGGTGGCATGTGCTAAATGGAATCATATTATGTAATCCTATTATTCACATATGTATGGTCACTCTTGAAGGAGGTATATTTCCTGCATTTGGTCATCATTTCATGTTCTACATCATGCAACCAGTTTCAATAATGAAATTAATTGAAGCGATTCTTACGAAACTGTAGGCTTTGGATGGTATCATTTTCATCATCTATATAAGGGTTTATTTTTCTTTGCTCATTATATGTTGTTATTCAAAAATGAAAAAAAATGAAAAAAAATGAAAAAAAGAGAAAAGAAATAAAAGATCCAACAATGAAAACCTTTTGGCATTGTTGGCCAGTTAATATCTAAAAACTAGATTCTAGAAGATACTAACTACAAAATAAACTTAGGGGTGAAAATTGATTTTTCGGTGCCTCTAGGCAGTGGTAGGTTGAAAAATGGGATACTAACAATCTGTTGTCATTATCAAAATTGTAAAAAAGAAAAAAAGAGAAAAAGGAAAATAAAAAATAATAAAATAAAAATGCAATCATCCATGTTCTCTATGGGCTACTAATTTTTTAGGTACACTTAGATGCTTCCATTGTTGTTTCCATCTATCTGAGTGCCACTAACACCTCATGTCACTCACTTGTGTGGCTATGGTCTAGTTTGTTGTGCTCAAAATTTCTTTGATCACCTTTAGCATAAGTTACACATTCTATCAAGGTGTTAGCAATAGTGAAGAGATGGAATCAGCCGGTACCAATGTGTTCTATAATGCTTCAGTTAGGTGGCGATATTTCATGTGTTGCAATTCTTTTTGTAGATGCATTTTCACAATTGTTGAGTTATTTTGGCTACCATACCTTGGCCTAAATGGATATGCAAGTTGGTAAAACAATCAGTTTTATTTTTCATTATTTTATCTTCTAACTTTATTAATATTTCTTATTATATTAATCATATATGCAACATCCTTCCTTATCCTCTCCTTGTTTCCTGAGGACAGTCAACCCTTTAAGTTGGGGGGGAGGAAGTTTACCATTCATTATCCTTATTACCAATCTTCTCACCCATTATTTTTCATTATCCCTACTATCCCATCCTAATATCCATTATTTCACCCTCCATAATCGTTTCATGAAAATTTCCTATCATTTCACCCATTTTCATAGCTCATGAATATCGTAATAGGGAGATAAGAATCTTTGTGATACCTCCTATATATAGAATTTCAAAAATAAATAAAAATTCTATTAAAAAATTCTAAATAAAAATAATTGAAAAATATGAGAAAATAAAAACATGATGAAAAAATGAGAGTTAAAGGAGGTATGAATAGTGAAAAAGAAGGAAAAAGCAATAAATCTTGTTATGAGAAGCTGATAGAAAATGTGAAACAAAATGTGATGAGCTATAATAGTCATGGGTGTAGAAGATACAATCCAAAGGCTACCCTCTCAAATCACGATTGCATGAGGACATGCAATATGCTAAGTTGGGGGGAATGATGAGATCCAATTATGCTTCATTTTATGTCTTTTCATACACCTTCATAACCATTTCTACATTCTATTTCCATTCCATTTTCATATCATTTCACCATTTTACACTGCATATGATTCAATATATAAGTCATATTTAATATAGTTTTAAGATTAAAATATGGAAAATAAGTATTGATTTTTTTTACTAATAAGAATTGTTATTTTGAGCCTTGGAAAATGTATTTTTTAGCTTGTAGACTTCTTCTCATACAAAACCTCCTGGACTACTTTCTAGTCAATAACTTCTGCATATTACTTTTTAACCAGCAATATTTTGTCATCTTTTCAAAAGATGAAATCAACCTCTAAGGTGGCATTGTTGCTTACTATGTATTAGATCTAAAGTAATTACAAAGAACCCAACCAATATTCCTCATGCGCTATTGATGAAAAACCTATGGTGAAGATATGGTGTTGGAGGAACTCGCAGATCTTCCTATTTTCTATATTTTTTTGTTGTTATAACAGAGTAGTTTATGACCAAACAACCAAGCTATACAATGGATTTTAGTTCCTTCTTTTACCATGTGATTCCCTCCTTTTGATTTACACCTTAGCACTATCATTTTGTATAGTTTCTGTGATAAAGTATTTGTTATGTAAAGGAAATTGAAATATGTTATTTCTAGTTGCTATTGCAACTGATACATTTTTATTATGTGGCCATAACTTAAGGCCTTGTGTAGACCATTATTTTTTTGGCTACGAGCCAAAATAGGTAGTTTATTATTGCATATAGTTGTTATAGATTGCATATATATATATATAGCATAATATAAGCTACAAGGACATATTATATGTGTAGGTTTCTATACATGGATTTTTTGTAGCAGAATATTATACAAATATTTTGTATAAACCTTTTTGGTAAATAAAATATCATTTCTTCTTATCAAAGCAGTGTAGAAGATATTCATGTTCTATCACTGGATGTATTGTGGAGGTCTCCTTCAAATGTCTAGTGATTTATGTTTTTTAGCAGTGTGTTTCTTTCCATTATTTTTATGTTATCTATAAGTGTGGTTTGTTTCTTATTGTTTGTAAATTTATTATGAATTGTGATATTATTTTTATATTAGATGTTAATGTTGTATATTACTTTATGATTTCTAGCTTAGTTTTTTTCAGAATTATGAGTTTAATTTCTAGAATTATTATTATTGTTGGTATTCCTGTCACCAAGAACTGATAGTTCTTGTTTCTAGAGTTGCTTTGATTTACTATAGGTTTATTTTCTAGCTACATTTCATCTCGACTCATCTCACTATCTTCATCCCTTTAGTAGATAGCCACAATACCTTTCACAAGTCTATGATCCCTGGATTAACATTTTATGAAAAAACTAGGGAAGTTAATGTAAGAATTTTATAGCAATTCAATCCCAAGTCTCAATCCACAGTTTTTTCCATCACTTGAGTTCAGATTCAGTGCTAAGACAATTTGTATTCTTAATGTATCCATCCTTGACTAATTTCTAGACATCATATCCTAGATTCTCTAGAAAGGCTTCCATCCTTTTTTTCTAGAATACATAGTTCGTTTCATCAAATATAGGGATATCCATCTTGTGTGCCATCTCAGATCTACCTTAAGTAGTTAAGATTTCTTCCAAGGAACCTTGCTCCTATACCAATTGTTGAATGAAAAATACAACTAAGATGGGGATGAATCAGTTGTACCTTAAAAATTTATTTAAATCCTCATTAACATTCAGATCCACATTCATTCATTAAACCCTTAAATCTATTATGATAAATTAGCATGAAAATAAAATAATAGAAATGATACAACTTAACACCATACACGAGAACACCAGATTTACATGGAAAACCCAAGAAGGGAAAAACCATGGTGAGGATTAGCTCACAATATAAGTAATATCAATACCGAATACAATGTGACTCACCACTAGAGGGATTTCTGCCTAAAGATGAAAGGCTCAATACCAGAATAAAAAATAAGATAGAGAAGGAATATTACATAGAGAAGAGCACCTCAATGCAACAAAGAATCCATCACAATGACTTCAACACCTTCATAGTATAATTGAAGAATTGTAGCCACCTTCTGCTCACTACATCTAGTAAACTAACACATAAAACCTCACACTTCCTTACTCAATTTTTCACTCTACAACTTTGTACTTCACAACTTTCACATCTTTCACATCTATCTTTTTTATCTCTCAACAACTCAACTAATACTTATATCATCTTTAACCTTGAAACCTTCTCTAAGGTCGACTATGCACCTCAAATGTGCAAATTAAAATTAGGTCAGTGCTAAAACACTTATGTGGCAGATAGAAGTGAATGTGAACCACATCAAACCTTAATTAGGACCCAAATCAATAACACCATGCTACAACATGCTTCCATAAACAATATTTAGCCATCGCATCATGTAGTGTAAACACCAGGTTGGTTGTTACCTCTGCAAAGACCATTAAACTTTTAAGTACATGCTTCATCAAAGCCAAGGATGACTTGTGAATCACACATCATACTTGAATAATATGTAGAATATTCCTCAAACACCTCGAAATCCAACAAAATCCTTTGCAACAACTTCCACCTAAAGAATGTACACACCCAGTACATCTAGAAAACTCTGCCATACAATGTTACTTAAAAAGTGCCTTTCAAAGCACCAAACCTTAAACCATCTTGAACGAAAAAAGATACAAACACCATAAACACTCCTTCATAATTGCAAGACCTAAAACACAACTACAAAAAAACTTGGAGTAGAAAAAATTCTCCCAAACACCTGTTTAAGACACAGTCACACACTGGTGGATACAATATTTTTTGTAGAATGACCCAACACACAACTTCTAGAATATAACACCTCTAAACTTTTCTCACTAGTATATCTGAATTCGATAGGTAGATCTTCAACCTAGACGAAATGCGGAGCAAAACTAGAACACAATTATGTCAGCCAGAACACTACAACAACATAATGTTTCTTGTTTTTATCAAGTTTTCTCAAAAGCAGTTAGAAACCAAGCATTAAAGACACATCCTCATCATCTTCAACACTTCCACATCCATAAACAAAATATTATAAAAGCAACACTAGAGGTTGACACTAGTAGCTATACTAATGACAATATAATGCAACTAATCAAAGCATCAACTACTAACACTCTTGCAACAATCTCAATAGTTATTAATAACAACACATAGTTGCTGACATCAATGACAACACCAATTGCTCATAATTGCAATAAAATGTTGTAGGATTTGAGAAGTTTATGAATTGATGGTGGTTATCATAGTTGTTTTTGTAGGTATCTTGTTGGAGCATGAGAGCATAGTGAAGATTCAAGTGAAACATGATTGGATAGGAATTTTTTGTTTGTGATTCTTATGGGTGTATTTACAATGTATGATTTCAAGTGAGAGAATGTTAGAATTGAGTGTAATCTGTGTTTTAAATCCTATGCCATAGTTCCAACATCGTTGGAAAGTGTCCTTAAGCTCTTAGGGTATATTGGAAAAATATTTTATAAATTTTTTCTCGCCTTAGTTTATAATACATTCATAAGGGCTCATGGATTCCACTAAAAGTGTTAAAGGTGACTTGTTGACATGAATATTTAATTATTTTCTTCCCAACATGTGCAAGCCTAGAATGGGATGGTAAAAGATAAGTGAAGTGGACAAATGAGTGACGATTAGGCTTCTCCATTTAGGAGCTTTGAATGAGGAAACATGAGTCTCTTGGTATTTCATCATTTATTAATTTAATGTAATATTTCTTTTCATGTTTGTACATCCATGTTGGAGGAATATTATTGGAGAAAAAGATAGCATCCTTTCATATTTTGAGGAGACAATCCAAAGGTTTGGGATGTTTGGAATGAAGAGTCATATTTGGGCTCCATTGTTGGGGATTAATACCTCTTCATGAATCTATAAAATCAAATCCTTGGATGTAGAAATATAGAGGAATAATTAATTAATGCAACATTCCTCTCTAGGACAAAGGACATGTTGAGAAAAAAAGAGGTTGTGTGCAAGTACACAGGTAGGTCATGTTGTGGGAAAAGAGGAGAATGAAAATGTGTTTTCTAATCTTGTATTTTCGAGGATAATGCCTACTTGGCCTCTCTTTTTGGTAGAGTTTTTTCCAATTAGGGTATCTCCACATAAATACTATGTTATGTAGTGTCTTTGCATAACTAATTTGTACCTCTTTGTTTCTATGTTATGGTGATGTTATCCTTTATTTATTGTTATAATTTCACATAGGGTGGTGTTATTAAGCATGCTCTATTGACTGATTTTTAGTATCACAAAGTAGATGGATGGACAATCATGGTAATTTCATATTAAGGTCACTTAATGTCAGATTTGGATATAAGTTTCATATTTTCATATTGTATTAGTCCAAGCCTTGCGTCTTATCCACTAAATTCATACCTTGGTTATTTTGATAGAGATTGAAACTTCTAAACATTTTGTATCAAATTATATATATTTCTCAATGCCAATAAGCCACACTACATTGATTAGGGATCCTAGCCTACCCCAGCTCTAAAACCATGTTGAGTTGTTGCACATGGACCAACTGGGACTTAGACATAAAATCTTTTGTTTTCTATTAGAGTGCTTTATCCCTGAGCTATTGGAATGTTTGTGGCTAGTCAATCATTTGTTTTGATTTGGCTCATTTCCAATAGATAAAATATTGATCTAACAAAAATGTTCAATGCTGATTTAGATTTGAAAATATCAAGCTTTCAAAATAAATGCTAAGTTTTTTTCTACTCCATTAACATTTTGAGTACCTTAAATGGAATGTTGGACTTAATGATTGACCCAAAACATAGAATAATTGAGCACCATAGATAGGTTTATATGCGTAGATATTTTAATGCTAGTGATTACATAAATTGATAGCTAGATTCATTGGGACAAGTTCATATTGTCGATGCACTTATTTCTAACATAAGAAAGCATTGTGCAAGATAGGAAAGATTAAACAACATATGCTAAGCTTTGACTTGTTTAAGTTGATCATCTAGAATCACACTAGCTTCTCTAGTGGGATTGTCTATTAATGTAATTTCAAATGAGCCACCTAACTAGTCAAAGCTTAGGTTATGATCTTTAGGACGAAATGTGCAATAACTATAAAGCAGCACTTGTCTCAAAAAAACACAATTCAAATACAATTATCATAGACTTCATATTAGAATTTGCATAATCCAAAATATATAGATTTTACACTCTATGTAGAATAATAATTTCCTAACATAAATGTTTTGAGCATACCTCAAACATTGCTATACCTAAGATTTATGTTAAGTCCCTGCTTGACCAATCTCATATTAACTCTTCCCTATCTTCCAAAATAACTAATGCCTTCAACTGTTCCTGTAAAATCCCACCCTACATTCATCGTCATCCATCATCAAACCTTATCATTAAACCTTATCATTAAAGATCCATTTTAACTGCCAAAGGGCGTTGTCTTTACAGATGGGTATTCTCCAGAGTCAAATTTATGATGCTAGTCATCTTGACTAAGATAGTATCCCGTGATCTGCAGGCTTCTCCCTCTGTCATAAACTTTATCAAAGTACTATATACCATTTCCTCGAAAAGGCCCACATTCACTTTGTTGACACGATCTAACATAGAGACCACTCTTAGTGAGGTTTTAATAAATGGACAGATCGCCACAATAATTGCTGTGCCACTCTCACACAGAACCAGAACGTTGCGGAGATGACACATCCCCACAAAATTGTCGGAAGAATCAGAACAAGTACTGTTTCACATGGCTCTCAACAGTGTGTCTCAGAAAATGTCAATAAACATGGCAATAAAGATCACATGCCAACAAAAACAACATTAAAAGGAAGCAACCCACTTCAATGTTGAGCAAACTTCATGTTTTCATACGGCAATTATTACAAACTAATTGCAATGAACAATGAATACTATCCCAACAATTACAGAAAGATTTGTTCTCGCATTTTGTGACCTCCCCATTGCAGTAACTTTCAGTATACTAGTATTGTTAAACTTGGGAACATTAATGTTTTAGATATCGATATTAATGACATTAGTGGGTCCATCAGTTTCTTAAAAGAATCCAATGGAATCTGCGCAGAACTCATTTTGGCGTTAGCTTCCTCGATATTTTACTGGTCAAAAAGGTACTTTCGTTATTCATTAAAATCTTAGATGAAAATTGCAAGCGCTTACGAATTGTGACCCACAACAGAGTGAGGACATTTGAGGCCCGTCTTTTCATGGATCGGGAAGGTTTATGCGCTTTGGTTCTAAATCTTTACACTCTGTATTTGTCAACTTGTAAGCCCTAATGGAGTGTTTGGTGCGCCATTCAAGTATATGCTTAATGGGAGAGCGGAAAGTAATGTTTTTATTATTGAAATAGATTCTGCATTAAATCATTAAAAAGAAAACCCTGTCAGGTGAATGGAGACACTCGGGCAGTGGAGACGTGGGTGGGGGAGAAGGGAATGAATGTTTCAAACTGAAGAGGTAGAGTGAATATACTCTTAGGATATATAATTTGAGTCTAGTTAACAGTTATGCAAAATTCATATTAAAAATTTGTAATAGTGAAATTTGCATATACATGTCGTTTAGATTTTGGAGGCACATTTGATTCGATTGATTTCTGAGGGAGGACAGGAGGGTGGAGGGGGAAGGGAGTTAATGTTGCAAATTGAAGAGGTAGAGTGAATATACTCTTAGGACTTATAACTTGATTCAATTGATTTCTATGGTGGGGAGCAGGTGTGTAAGAGGAGGGCATTTGATTAATTTTTGTGGGGGAGGGGGAGGATGGAGGGACGGGGAAGGGAACGAATGTTGTGAATTGAAGAGGTAGAGTGAATATACTCTTGGTACTTATAACTTGAATTGCAGCTAACAACGATGCACATTTGATTCGATTTTTCCAAGCAAATGAATGTTCAAAACTGAAGAGGTAGAGTGAATATACTCTTAGGACTTATAACTTGAGTTGTAGCTACTATCTATGCAAAATTCACATTAAAAATTTGTAATAGTAGAATATGCATATGCATGCCCTTTAGATTTAGAGGCACATTTAATTAGATTGATTAAATAAAAAAAACATTTTTAGTTTAGAGTGGGCAGATAATTACATATTTATCTTTTTCTTTTCTTTTTTTTCTATTTGGATTTCTTTGGAGAGATTGGTTTGAGCCTTTTATGGATTAATCTTAACTATTAGCTAATCTCTTTTATAATTATATAAACATTTTCAATTGTTTTCATATTTGAACAAATGATTCTTTAAATTTATTAGGAAAAGGGAAAAGGGTGTTGTACACCTTGTATAACAAATGACTATTTTAATTATGTAAAATAAAAATTTATTTGTGGTTTATTTGTATGAGGTGTGTTTACTCACATTAAATATTTACTTGGGTCCACTTTTAAAGTTGTTTGTGACATTGGTTAAATGTTTTATGTGTGGGTTGCACATAGAAAAAATATTTAATCTAAGAAAAAGTTGTTTGTGGCATTGGTTAAATGTTTCATGTGCGGGTTGCACATAGGAAAATTATTTAATACTAAGAAACTTAATACTAAGAAATAAATACTAGAGTAAATAGTTTTCTGTACTAGTTTAACTTGACCACTTGATTATTTTTTGTGAGCTTGATTATATAAAAGCAACCACATTCTTAATGGTTGAGGTTGATTGATGTGAGTGTGCTATCTTGTGTATTGAACTTTATTTTCTAGAGCATATGTGAAGCATGGCATGAGATGTGTTGTTGCATGATTATTCATTATGTTGGACACATAAAAGATGCATTGGAGGAGCTTGATGTTTCATAAATATTCATCTAGACTCTATAAGTGTATTATATTTTTATTGATGAATAATACATTGAGTGTGGATGTCTTCAAAGCTTGAATTTTTTTCTCTTGACCTTTTTCCTTGTGTATATCTTGTGATATCTTATGGTCTGTGACCTATAATATTTGTATTATGATTATTTTCTAATCGTGTATGCATACTTTTCTCTCATGTTATTTTGTCAATTTGGAATAATTTTTCTAACAAGTGGTATCAAAACTAAGTTTTGTGGTTGAGGGAGGTGAGAGATCCCTACTTTTATTTAATCCTTGAATAAGAAAACCTGAAGTAATATTGATCTTGTGACAATGTTGGAGAGATTTCAAATATTTCAATTTATGAGATATATTGTGTAGGTTAAGATTTTTGGATTTGGGGTTTGGGGATTTGTAGATTTGATTTTTTTTTGTATATCTAAGGTTTGAAAAAGGGTTAAAAAATGGTTTCTTTCTTAGTGCTCATCATGAGGGTTTTTTGGGGAAAGTGTCACAGAAGACCTCGAAAAGAGAAAACCTCATCATTGGATTCAAGAGATGTGAGAAATGATAATTGACATAAAATTTGACCTATATTGGCTACTAGTTCCTTAAATTTTTTCTTACTTTTTCATTGTTATACAATCATATAGTTCATATAAAATTTTAAAAAACTTAAAAAATAATTTGCACTACAAAATATTTAAAATTAAATAATAATCAAGGAGGTTTACAAACCCCCATATTGAGGACAAGCAATACGTAACATATTTGAGTACCAATTGGCAATTAATATGGAGTTGTTAGCCTTATTGATGGTTAATAATGTTAGAGTAATAAATTCATCACCTAATTACCTATACCTATACCTATACCTAATATTCACATCTGAGGATCCACCATTACCTATATCTGATATTCACCCTCCACCATTGAGAGTACATATTCAAATATCATACCTATTGAGTAGGACACTAGTCATTCATTCTCTATATTTTCTGATGACTACTTGCCAGACATTGCACAACTATTTGTTGAGTCACACATTGTAGTTATTCATACCAATTATTGCCCAATATTATCTGTGCCTTTAGAGGTTGCATATTAGGAGTCTTCAAATTTGTTTGGTCTTGGCATCATTTGTCTTGGTTCAGATACAAAGATTCAACAACATCCTTTCAGGACATCCATCTTCAGGATTCTTGGTCCTTCACTCTACAGCGAGGTTCTTTAGCATCGTCCTTTGGATTTGTTTCTTCCCAAGGGGAGGAGCAATTTTTGTCAGTCTTGGATCATTTGCTACATCCTACATCGAGCTTACACCATTGCGACAAGAGTCTCTTCATTGTGGGGGGGCCTTCTAGTCTACTATTCTTTCTCCTATGGAGATTCTTGTATATGTACTAATGAGATAGAAATTTTCTTTGGGGAGTATCATGTAACCCACCTTCTATTCTTCTCTCACTCTCATTAGTGCATTACATTCTTTCCTTTTCTCTTTTTTCTGGAGGGGATTTTTATTCCCATGAGGTTTTCTACCTTTCTCCTCTTTTATGAGAGATTCGCTTGTTGCACATGGGTTCCTCAACAACCATTAGGGAAAAACCCATTCATGCATCCATTCAAGTATTTCTTCATCATAGTTTATTTTCTCCCTAGTTCATCTTAAGGGAGGGTGTTAGAGTAATAAATTCATCACCTAATTAATTAATTAATTGGGTCACTTTATGCTTTATTACACTTAAGCTAAACTTAGGAGTGCTTTTATTTCATTATTTGCTTTAATTAAGTAGTTCTTTTTTGCATAATTAGACCCTCTAAAATTAGAACATGTTGTCTCATTCATTCCTATGACAACACTTGTCATGTTCTAATCTAACCCTAATCTAGGGTTAACTTTCATCCTTTTCATAAGGATTGATTCATTGTAATTATTTGTCAATGATTCATGATAGTTGTTCACTAATGCAAATTGAAGTTTTCATTAGATCTGAGTTGTAGGGAAATCATATCTTTCTTATTTCTTCAGAGTGTGATAGTGGAAAAAATGAAGAGGAAATTTATTCTGATAGATTATGAGTTGGAGCTACTTAAAAAGATGTAAAGCTTGAGACAAGGAATGCAGACAGTGAAAGAATAAATAGAAGAATTTCACAAAGTTTTGATAATAATAGGACACTCTCAAGCAAACAAGGAGAAATTATCCCATTACATGAATGGGTTAAATCCAAGAATACAGGAAGAGTTGGCATTTGTAAGAATATACACCATTGAGGATGCATATCAATTTGCATTAAAAGTAGAAGAAAGATTGAACAAGAAATTTGAGAATAAGCAGAAAGGGAATGGTAAATTTTATGTTCAACAAAAAGAGGATGAACAAAAGATTAGAGACATTAATGGTCCAACGAGGATGAAACAGGTGAAAGATCAAACAAGTTTCATGAGCAGAATTTTAGAGGAAGAGGAAGATTGGGTAGAGGATTTGGAAGAGGAGGATTCTAAGGAACTTGTTACCAATGTTGTGAAGAGGGACATAGAGCATATGACTTCCCACACAATCAAGAAAGGATGAATAGAATGTCTAAGAACCAAGATAGAGAAAAAAATGTGAGTGAAGAAGATGCTATGTCAACACACTCCGAAGAAGCCAAAAGAGGAGAAGCTTTGATGACTAGGCCAACCTTGTTGAATGAAGATAATGAACCAATGAAAAGGAAGACTTTATTTTGAACAAGATGAAAATGTGAAGGTAAATTATGTAATGTGATTATTCATGGTGGTATTATTGATAATCTTGTTTCTAAAGAAATGGTAAATAAGTTGCAGCTACAAAGGATAAGGCATCCACATCCATACAAAATTGCTTGGTTGTAGGATGATCGTAAGGTTTTGGTAAATGAACAATGCTTGGTAAGATTTAAGATTGGTGATTATCATGATGAAGTTTTGTGATATTATGTCTATGGATGTTTGTCACTCGTTATTGGGAATACCTTGGCAGTTTGACAGGAAAGCGGTGCATGATGGGTATGCCAATACTTACTCATTGACGAAGGATGGAGTCAAACACAAGCTGAAACCTTTGAGTAAAGAAGGAAAGGTATGTAAAAGACACTAGAAAATTCTTAGTTAATGGAGTTATACAATTAGTTAAAGAGGATGAGGATGAAAATCATGATTTGTTAATGCAAATTGTAGAAATGTTGATTTCATTCAAAAGGGGTAGATTGAAAGTTCTCGATGGAGAAAGAAGAGGTAAAATCTGATTTTTATGAAAATATTGTTGTTGATTTATGTGACCATGATGAGATTTGTGTAGAAGAAGATATTGCAGCAATGAGTACACTGGTGAATGAAGGTATTACAATTGTAAGTAAGGAAGAAGGTGATAAAGTGAATGGTGATTTCCTTGGTGAGCTTCCCTTTGCATCAGTTGATGATTTCTCATGTGATAAAGAGATTTTTATGGATGATAGTTTATTGCAGGATGAAAAGGATGACTATTTTTATTGTGTTACTAAAATTGAAATAGATGTAGAGGATGAATATGGAAAGGATGAATATATTGATTTGGTTACTAACATTGGTTTTGAAGCTAAGAATTACCTTTTAAAAGATATAGGAAAGGAGGAAAACATGGAACAAATAGTGATTAAAAATGAAACAATTGTTGTTGTAATAATAGGGGAAGTGGTAATGCATAGGTTTATTGATTTTACTGATGAATTTAAAATTGATGATTATGATTTTCCAGCATTTCATAGTGCAAATTGGTGGGAATTGGAATTTGTGAAAAAAGGAAGGAAGAGGGGAAGAATCAAGGATGGAAGGGACATCAAATTGTAGAGATGGGTTCAGAAAGATGTTAAAAAAGATAAGATAAATAGATGGATCTAGGATAAGCATATGATCTACAAATGTTTATGGGTTTAACTCATGAAACATTACAAATTACCATGGGTTTCTAATGCACAAGAATCCAAGGTGTAAGGGCAATCCTATTTCACCAACAATATTGTAATTTTTCTTTATTTGATTTTAATAAGGTCTTAAGGGTTGGAAAAATAATATTTTCATTTGCAACAATGTAATTTCCCTTTTGGGTGAAAATGTAACTATAAATTTGATGGGTAACAAGTCTCAGTTAAGTGGTGAATGCATCTTATGGGAGAATATTCCTTTTGGGCATTCACTTTTGGGTGAGGACAAATATTTTTGTCTTTTAGTAATTTTGGCATGTTTTGAATGTACATGCGTAATAAATTTTCATAAGGTGGGATGCAAAGAATCTTGCATGTTGCTTTCATGTCTTTGCATGCAAATTTGTAACCGGCAAGCTGTAAGGAACTGTAAGTGGTTGTAAGATGTAATAAACAACCAAATATGATTGTAAAAAGTTTAATCATCCAAGAGAAAGTTGGCATGCATTGGATTTCATTTCTAATTTTCAGATTTGTAACTCCCAAAGTTGGGCATGGGTTTTGTAGGTGGTTCCAGAAGGTTGTTTTGTGAAACCATGAGTTGTTTTCTCCACACACTTTCTCTATTTATTCACAACTTTTCATTTTGAGAGGGGGCATTAGAGAAGTGAAATTTACATACCCAGATGCTGCTAAAATTTTGCTAGATTGTTGAAGACACATTTGTTACAGATGTTGCTTGTAGGATTGAAGGGGAGCCCATGAGCTTCAGTTTGATGTAATCTTTTGCATATTTTAATAAAATGTAGGTTTCAGATTTGTCTTCCATATTCTACATTTTTTGTCTATTTTCAGCATTCTTGCATTATTTTTAGTATGATTTTGTAATTATATTTGAAAGGGAGAGTTTCCCTTTTCATCAAATCACTATTTCAAACAATCTAGAAATGCATTCTCTGACAAAGCATATATCAACCAAGTATCATTTTTTGAGATAAAAGGTTGTAGATGAAGAAGTCAAATTAGAGTATGTTGATACAAAATAAATGATTGTGAATATCTTTACTAAAACCCTCCTAAAGGAAAAATTTGAGTATCTTAGGCCCATAAGCTAGGAGTGATAAATCCCTCCCCTTAATTTAAATAAAAATTATAGGGTCAAGGGGGTTAGTCATAAACCCTCAAGGTGATACAAGTGAAGGATTTAAACAATCTTCTGGAAATGTGGAATTTATACAAAGGAGTCTTTGTTAAGTTGTGACTTCATGCAAAAAATAGAATAGATGGTTGTGGTGATTTTTGGTAAGGTACGGTAAATGGATTATATACCATAGAGGGAGAGAAAGCCTAAAATAAAGGGTCACTTGTTCATTGATGTCAAATGGGGAGAGAGATGAAATGATTGTATAATATATATATATATATATATATATATATAGAGAGAGAGAGAGAGATGAAATGTCATGTAATGACAATATATTTGTAACAATCATGAGAGAGAGAGAAAGCTATGGAGGTAAAACTAAAATAGCGATTGGTAATTTCCTTTTTGGTCATTCCTTGTTTGTTATCAATAACAAAGGAGTTGATTGTTGAATATAGTGTTGTCATGGATGTCAAATATATGTCAATAGTGAGAAGATTAATGAACTGTCAAAGTGGAATGCTGGTTGTAAATTTTGTTGATGTTAATGTTATCATTATTGAAAAAAAAATGGGAAGTTTGGGTACATATTGAAATGGTGGTTCCTCTATGCCTACTACTTATATAGAAGTCTAAAAAAAATTGTGGTATTATTCTAAGGTTTTTTTCTAAAAAGAAAAATATACACTATACTGAATTGTCATTAATTTTGGTACACCATTCTATGACTATTCATAATTATTGCTTGCATTTTGGAAGAAAAGTATAGCTACTGAGGATTTTAGTTAGTTTCAAGTTTCATAAGAATTGAGTATCAGATGAATCATCTAGAAATGATACAATGAAGGCTATAATTCCTAAATACCTATTAAATATATTTGAAATCTTGTGCCAGAGAAGGGAAGCATGCAACAACTCAAGGAAGCAAGTAAAGGTAAAATGAGACAAGTTAAGATCATGGTAGGAAGTGCATAACATCAACTTACACTTGAGGTAATGCATTTTATTTGGGGTCAACTTGAATACAAGTTTCATATCTTCTTTAGTTAAGGTTTTGTCTATGGTTTACATGGCTAAGTGCGAGTAGTGTTAAATGATTCTATGCTAACATGAATATGTTTTTTACATAATTGAATGGATATATATTGTTGATCATTTCATGAAAACATACAAATTATGTTTGAGGTGTGAAATGGAATGTTGTGTGAGCTAAGAAGAGAGGTTAAGTTTCTTGAGAGAAATTGAGATATCATATGAACATAGATATAGGATATATTCACTTGGTGATTTAAAACAGGTTGATTGAAAGTAAATTTAAAATATTTTTGTAAAGTGAGGTTGTAGCCTCTTAATCTTAATTGGCACTTAGTGACTGTGTTGAAGCTCAGTCTAAGGGGATTGGTGTATCCTATAAGTTGGTGCCTACATATTATAATTCAAGGGGATTGGTGTCTCCCTTTAGGGTTGCAATTCCTATGAGTTGGTACCAAACAAAACTATTGTAATTTGTTCTATATTATTTTGTGAGGCTATATTTGGGAAGTAGTTCCAAGCAACTTTTCTCATCATTATTTTTCCCTTCTAAATTTCTACATAAATCTAGTGTTCTCTTATGTGGATGTTTTCATTATTTGTATTTCCAATGATTGTGTTTTGATAATTTTATAAATGTATTAGTTTAAAGTAAAAAGTGTTAACTACTTATTCATCTCCCTCTTAGTATTTGTGTTTCTAACATATATTGTACCAATGGTAAAATACAAATGAGAATCTATGAGACTATATTCATCACCATTATTGTACCTATAATCAACTCTCATTTAACCAAGAATATAAGTCACATGTATTTCAACCATACCCTAAAACTAGAAGACAATTTATGTACCTCTATCCATCAAAGTACAAAATTTCAAGTCACTTATAATAATATACCAAAAAGAATTGAATCTAAAAACTAGATGTGCCATCATATAAATCTATTAAAAAATGCACTCCCATATTTTTTCTCCAAATTTATTTGTATGATCATTTAAGTAGACCTTGAATTAAAAGTTCTTACAAATGATTAAAAAAATATAATTACAAAACTAATCCATTCAATATATAGTACACTAAATATTCTCTGTATCACATATTCAAAATGTAAAAACTATCATTTCATATCTCAGAGCTATGATTTGTTAACTATTTAAAATAAATATTGATTTTATGGCATAAAATTTTATAGAAATAAAAATATACAACAAACCCTATACTAGTACATTTTCTCAAAGAGATTTTTGATGACTATTGGATAAAAAATTCCAATACCATTGGTGAAAGTTATTTCCTTTTAAAAAATAGCTCTATTAGGCTCAGAAGGGAAACAAGATACATGTTTGTATGGCTAAGTGTATAGTTGATGTCATGTTCACACTAGCTAACATTAGTGAGAAACACCTAGGAGATTGTATGTGTAATGGTAGTCAACTCCAAATATATTTTTAAACCTATTTTTTATTTTTATTTTAAAATTTTCTAGTAGGGCGCTAGCTCTTAGGCACCACCCAACTAGAAGATGGAATTTAGGGCTTATTTGTTAGAGCTGATGTATCTACTCCCATAGCTCCATGAATCACCTGCAATGATAAACCATCCTCTCCCATTTATAAATTTGTCTTTCCCTACCTTCCCTCTTTCAAGTAGAACCTCTATCTACCATATGCTTGCATTGCCCTTTAATTTTATTTTTCCAAGCCTCACTCTATGAGGGTCTTCAATCTCTTCAAACTCAAAAAAGATCTTCCATTTAATTAATCCAATCTATCAAATCTTTGGGATTTAAAGGGTATGTGTAGGATCATGATAGGCCAAAAGTGGTGATGATGGAGTGGTGTAGGGTATGTGGCTAACGACCTTTTTAACCCCAAAATTAATGACATGAAAATGGTTTTAAAGGAGATTCTCATCTTTCCACCAATATAAATTATGCTTTACCAAATTTAATTAATAATTATTATTGATTTTTCTATTTGAATTACGACTAAAATCCTTGATTATTGATTTGATTAAGAAAACATCTATATCTTTCAAGCAATTATCATTTTTTAATATGAAACATGCATCACATTCTATGCTTCACATACTATAGGATTTAAAAAATTTCATGATGTTTGGCCAAAGTTATGGTGGTGGACATATGAGTTTTATATTTTAAAAAGTTGTAATAAAAATTCATAATTAATTATTACTTGGAAAAAATTAAAAAATGCATCACATCCGGACATGGGTCCTCCGCTTATACCAAAATCTTACATAAAAAAATATCATCATTTATTGTGGTAGGGTGAGTTGGACAAACACCTACTTATTTTTCCACGAAATTTAGTACTCTTGCGCATTGAAATTTCAAATTTTTCATAAATAGATTTAAAAATAAAAAATAAACCTAGTAGTTTAGAAAATACATTCAATTTTCTACAGATTCTATTCTTACATATTTTTGAAATAATATAGATAAATTATTCATATTTTTATGGCAAGTTGCCGAACTCTAATTTTTCTAAATTTTTTGCCACTTAAGGGTTTTTTTTTTCCATGATGATCCTGCACATACCGTAAACTTCCATTAAAGGTTGAAACCTCCATTTTTAGTTTTTTTTCCAATTTTTGATATAGCTCTCACCAATTTAATTTATCCTATATCTACTTGTTCTTATTCTTCCTCTTCCAATTCCTTTTTAGTTTCATCTTCACTATCATCTCTTTCTCTATGCACTTCTCTTCTACAAATCTCTTTAGATTGCAAAGTTTCTAGTTGTCATTTGAGTGATCTAATTTCATCTCTAGGAGGGTCTCTTCCTCCACCACCATTGCCTCTACCTCTATCATCGTTGGAAACTCTTGGAGGCATTTTAACCTTCACCCACAACTCATAGGTCCTATTGCAAACATCCTCTTTTCGATGCTCTTTTTATAGGCTCAATACAACTTGCTTTGATACTAGTGATGAAAAGGGAGACTCTCCTTTTTAAATATTATTACAAAACCATGCTAAAAAAAATGCAAGAAGGATACAAATACATAAAAAGTACAAAATATGGAAGAGAAATTTGAAAACTTATATTTTATTCAAATATGCATAAGATTACATCAAACTAAAGCTCATGGGATCCCATTAAATCTTACATGCAACACCTACAACAAATGTGTCTTCAATAATGTGGAAAATTTTTAGAAGCATTTGGGTATGTAAACCACTTCTACAAGCCCCCATCTCAAAATGAAAAGGAATGAATAAATAAAAAAAGTGTGTGGAGAAAACAACTCATGGTTTCACAAAACAACCTTCTAGAACCACCTTAAAAACCCACGCCCAACTTTGTGAGTTGAAAATCTGAAAATTAGAAATGAAATCCAATGCATGCCAACCTTCTCTTGGCCTCCTAAACTCTATCCAATCAAATTTGGTTGTTTATGTCATCTTGTAGCCTCTTATAGATTCCTTACAGCTCGTCAGTTACAACTTTGCATGCAAAGACATGCAAGCAACATACAAGATTCATTGTAGCCCAACTTATGAAAATTTATGACGCATGTACATTCAAAACATGCCAAAATTAATAAAAGACAAAAATATTTTTCCTCACCCAAAATTGGATGCCCAAAAGGAATATTCTCCCATAATATGCTTTTACTACTTAACCGAGACATATTACCCATCAAATTGATAGTTACATTTTCACCCAAAAGTGAAATTACATTGTTGCAAATGAAAATATTATTTTCCCAAACCTTAAGCCCTTATTAAAATCAAACAAAGAAAAATTACAATATTTTTGGTGATGCAAGATTTCCCTTACACCTTGGATGTTGTTGCATCATGATTGCACTTGTATTTTCAAAAAACAAAAATTATGTTCATCATATTTGATATTTGTATCCTTTAAAGCCTGCTCCATCTAAATTACTTGAGTGCAACATGATATTTTTTCTATTTATTATGTGTCTATAGTGGATAAGGATGCAAGACTATCTCCGAGAAATAATATATCACCACTGGTGCTCTTCCTATCATGAAGACTTCCAACCCAATCTTCATTTGTATGTGTTGTCAAAATAAAAACTTTACCTCTAGGATACCACAAGCTATATTCCATTATATCTTTCAAGTATCTAAAAAATATTTTTAAGGCCTTCACATATGTCTCCTTAGGCATGGCTTGAAATCTTACAACCATATATAGATATATAGCTTGCATGATGTTTGGTCTTAATGCAACGACATATAATAGGATTCAAATAATTGATCAATACGAAGTTTTATTTTCTATGCAAGACTTATCATCATTATTGAGCTTACACATAGTAACCATAGGAATACTAATTGGTGTGAAATCTTCCATGTTACACTTCTTGAACATCTCCTTGACCTGCTTGGTTTTTGATACGAATATATCTTTTTCTAACTAAGATATTTGTAAGCCAAGGAAAAATGATAATTTGTAACCAAGCATGGAAATTTCAAGATATGTTTACATTTAATTAGAAAATTCCTTACATATTTTATCTTTACTACAACTAAAAGTGATATCAACATAGAAAACAATAATCAATTGATGATCACCTTCATTCTTGATATAGAGATTACTAGATCAACAATACCTTTCTTGAATCCTTGCTGCTACATATACTTTTCTAGTCTTGAATACAAATTCCTTGGGGATTTTTGAGTATATGCAATGCTTTCTTCAATTTATAGATAAAATCTAGATTCTCAGACAACTGAAATCCTTTAGGTTGCAAAATACATACTTCTTCTAAAACATGATTCAAAATTGTTGAATTGACAACCATCCGATGTACTAAATTTTTTGAATGCAAATAATGCAAAAAGCATTCTAATTGCTTCTAATCTAGTTACCAAGTAAAGGTTTCTTGAAAATCAATACTATCCACTTGAGCATAACCTATATAGACTAATCTTTCCTTATTTCTTATCACTCTTTAATCCTCATTCAATTTATTGTTGAATACCCATTTTTTACCAATAACATTTTTTGTCTTTAGGCCTTGGAACAAGTTCCAAAGTATCATTATTCTCAATCTAATTCAGTTCTTGTTCCATTACCTTTATGTAGTTCTCATCTTTTCTAGCTTTCAAAAAATATTTTGGCTCAATTTTGGAGAGTAGAGAAAAATATACCTATTCATTTATTCTTGCTATCCTTCTTCTAGTTAGGAGTATTTTGTCTTTATCTCCAATAATTCGACTCTCAAAATGATCTCTCCAAACATATCTATCTAGAGTTTTGTAATTTGATCTCCATGTCTCACTCTTTTTATCCTCTTCATTGATGTGGTATGGTCCATCTGAAACATTGCCACCATCATCTAGTTCAAAATTATACACTTGCAATATCTCATCAAAATTTATATTAACACTTTATACCATCTTTTGATATATTTTATTTTAGCATCTACTTCTAAATATTCTAAAATGTTTGAATGATTATGGTATTCCTTTCCATAGTTCATAAGGTGTATTAGAGTGATTCGCTATTATATATCCTCTATTAAGAATGTATATTGTAATATGGATAACTTATCTCTAGTATACATTAGGCAACATAGCTTGATTTAACATTATCCTTTCCATATTTGGAACTGCTATATTCTTTCTTTCAACAATATTTTGTTGACAATTCCTTGTAGCAGAGTATTTTCTCCTAATCCTATGTTTCTCATAGAATTCTTCAAACTCATTAAAAGTAAACTTAGCACCTCTATCAGACCTTACATACTTGATTGCACATCCAATCTCAATTTTTACTAAATCTTTGAATATTTTGAACTTGTAAAAATTATTAGATTTATCTTTTAAGAAAGTAACCCATGACATCCTAGAAAATGATTAATGAGTATCATAAATTACCTATCACCTTGAAGGCTCTTTATCCTCATTGGTCCACATAGGTTTGTATGAATTAGATCCAATGGTTTTGTAGTGGAATACTTTGTTAGAAATCTTTCTTTTGTCAATTTTCCTTCTTGATATTCCTTCCAAAGGATGCATGGGGGTTTTGAAATTTTGAGCATATCTTATTTCTTGTTTCAAACGGATCTTCACAAGATGATAAAATTTTATGTAACCCATCCTTCTATGCCATAGCCAACTTTCATATTTATGTCCTAATAGGTATTTATATCTTTTGATCTCACTAAGGTTGTACATGTATTACTTTCTATCCTACGTTCTACAACTACCTTACTAGAGATTTCTTCTTTTGATTTCAAATCCTTGTGCATCGAATGAAAGATTGTAGTATTTTTCACACATATAACTTACACTCAATAAGTTATGCTTCGGAACTTCAACATAGAAGCTATCATATGTCTTAGTTTCTCTAGCATCAAGACTCAATGTACTCTTTTTAGATATCTTAGCAACATAATTTCACCAAGCCTTAATAATCCACCATTCAATTTGTTTAGGATTAAAAACCTTATTTTTTCACTATTAATTTGACTAGAACATCCACTATCAATGATCCATGAATTTTTCTCATTTTGTGCATGAAATGCAGTTTGTGTAATCATTGATTTCTTAGATTTCTAATCTATTTTCTTTATTTTCCACAACTTATCAAACTCTCTTTTCTAATAAATAGAGATATCTTCTTTCTTGTCTTGCTTATGATGATTCACATGAGTACTTCTACAATTTCTTGCAATGTGTCCAACATTATTGCACTTGTAACATATGACATTTAAATCAAATAGAGGAAAAAATGTATTTCTTCTTAATAAATTATTCTTCCTTGTATGAAACCTTCTACAATATTTTTCCTTATGACCTAGTGGAACCGTTACATTTTACATGTTCCATTAATCTTATGTCTTTACCTCGTTGGCTTCTTGGATTTGGGTGGTTTGGGGTTGAAATGATGTCAAGGGTTTAGGGTTTTATGCTATGTAGGTGAGTTTTACTTAGCATGTTTTCCCTCCTTAATCCTTGCTATTTTGGTCTAATTATTCATTGACCTACTAGCTAGATTCTCGGTTGTCTAAGTTACATCTTAATCATATGTACCCATGTGGTTACTAGCCCCTTATGCCTAGGTTTCCCATTTTCCCCATTGCATAGTATTTTATTCTAATTTTTTGTCTAAGGGATGATATTTTATAAAGTTGGAGTTCTCAGATATTTAATTTTTGTGCCCTAGATTGGATATGGTCTAAAGTCTATTTTAAGTCCCCATCCCTCTTTTTACCTAGGTGGTTGTTTCCTTATGAACAAATTTGATGCATGTGCTAATTACTGTTGCTTGAACCTTTATATCACCCATCACTAAAACCTTATCACTCATCGGTTTCATTTGAGTGATGAGAAATGAACCTATTTCCTTTGCATCGCTTATCACCATGAGAATTTATCCTTTCATTTTACTTCCACGATGCATGATGGATTTTATTCCTCTTGCATCACTTCTATCATTTGAATTACTGATGTCCTTTTGCTCACTTAACTTTTTATGTGACAAGCGATGGCCTTTGTGATTTCTTTGCATCACATTGGTTCTTCAAATCACGAAAAATATTTTACCTCTTAATTAATTTGAGCAATGAGAAATGGGAGGTAAAAAACTATGAGTTATGATTGTTTCACGTATCAACATCTTGTGCCATCACCCACATTTCCTATCACTAAAGAACTTTTCATTTTAGATAAACTATAGCGATGAGGGATGAACGGTGTTGAGCTTCTATTTTCTTTGCATCGATGAAGGTCTTAATATCAAAAGAGTATGGGTGGAAATTTGAAGTATTACGATGACGAGAGATGAGTGATGGGAGAATATTCTAGAGAATATTCTTTACATTAGAGCTACTCTTCACATTGCTCTTTTTTGTCAATCGACAATGATTATAATGATGAGTGATGGTTACATAAGAGGACTATTGAGGAATGTGGAGTAGCCACGTGGAAATTTCTTAAGGTGTCATCATTGTTTTAAAGCATGATAAAGGAAATAAAAAGGTGATGGACGATGATAAAGGAGAAACATTGATTGAGTTTTAAATCAAGTCCATCAATGATTGAAAATCAAACCTTAACGACTATGTGTCAAAAGCATTCATATTCACTTGTGTGAACTATATTTCACAATTTATGCGAAATATACTTGCTTCCAAGCCATTGAAAGAGTAAATTGGTCATTTTTCAATCATTTCCATGAGAATTTAGGAGCAAAAAACTAAAGACGAGCTTCAGGTGAAGAAGATTTGAAGAAAAAATTGTTGGCCATCCTAAGTAAGTTAACTTCATGTGCCCCTGTGTGTAAATTTGAGCATTGGGAAATTTGAAATTTGGTTTAAATTGCTAGGGTTTACAGCTTAGGGTTGTTATTTTCTCTATTTAATGAAAGAATTGCAATAGTTTCACATAAGGTTTGGGAGTGGGGTAGAAAATTGTTGAATTTAAGTATAAACCTTGTGAGTTGAAAATTGAGGTTGTAGTTGGTTAATTTAAAGCCCTAGTTTCATAAAACCTTGCAAAATGAGTCAACCTGGGGAGTCTACTAAACTTGAGAGGAAACACTAACAAAAGAGAGTTAGAAAAGAAAAACATAATGATGATGTTGCTAAGTGAGAAGTACCTGAAGAATTTATGAAGAAGAGGTCAGTAAAAGGAGATTATACCATGTTTATGAAGGAAGCATCTAAGGATACTACCACATAAGTGAAACCGGTTGGGAAAAAGGAAACTGGTGAGGGTGTTTTGATAAACCATTTTTAGGATTGTGTATCATAGTGAGGAGAGATAGATATTAACATTAACAGATCAACAAGAAACATTAGTGTCTAGACAATTAGATATTGAATGTTGTCATTTCACAAATAGTCTAGAGACAGATGCACCTAGTAGTGATGAAGGTGAAGAAACAAAATGTGAAATCAAGGAGGTCATATCTCACTACTTCCCTCTAGATGTCTTGATCCGTCAACCTATGTAGGAAATACATGGAATTCCACAAACGAATCCTGTGAGAATCAATCTTGTGCAACCTAGTAATAAGGTTACCCTTGGTGTTCATGTTAGGGCACAAGTAAGGGATCAAATAGGTGAAGTTAAGTCTGAACAATATTCAGTTCTATGTGGTTCCTCTTCTGAATTGGAGATAGAATCCATGGTTTATAGTAATGAGTATGTTAATAGCCTTGAGGGGATCTACTTTTTAGGTAGTGAAAAAATTTCCTCATGTGAAGAATTTTTGGAGCATGGATCAATTGTTATAAACACAAGTGATGAACATGATGGTGAATGTTTTTCTCTTTGCTCCTCAAGTGGCTGTAATGATTTTGGGTGCTTTGAAGACTAAGGTCAAGGGATCCTCCATGATATAGATGATGAGATACATCCAATTATATCCAAGAAATGGTAAAAATATTTATTGAATGAGCCCACATCTAAAATTAAAGATACAAAGGATGATGTTTATTGGTGTAGGAGTAATCCTCTCTTTGAAGACAACTCTGATGAACACTTACTTGATATTACTAGCACACATGTTGTACAAGACATATACGGGTGTCAAGGCGATACTGCAATTGAAAATGTCGGCCTTGATTTCATAATCTGCCAATTGAAATGGAAATACAGTGGCACAAATATACAAAGGATTTTCTACCAACATGGGTTTGAACAAGTGGCCTATGATGAGCATGTTGAGGATGGTTTATGTTTGCTAGCACTTAGGGATGGTATTGTCTCATGTATTAAAGAAAAGTGTGATGACAATATTAGATGTGACATTGCTGATATGGGATATATAGGTGGTTCTGATTATTCTACAACAACAAATAATGTGTTTGAGAAGGAGGTTGAATTACCACCGTTCTATGATTTACATTGTAATAAGGGGAAGAACAAGGAGGGAAACTTTCTCTTCAGTGACTAGAGGACTAATTAGGTTGAATGCACCAATGCTCCAATGACATCATGTCATCTTGAAGAGGAGCACCATATTGATTTGGAACATATATTTGATCCACAAGATGAGCACTATGATGGTTAGTATGAGGCTGAAGTTGATTTTTTTGCAGATACCCCTTACCTTCTTGATATGATTATGGATTTTCTTTCATCCACCAAAGACAATTCTAATGAGAGGTATATGAAGGGAATGTATGGTTCTATTTTCCCTTTTCCTGATCTTATGAAAGAATTTCCAGATGTAAGCCATAGTGCTTATGAAGTTTTCAAATTTGATGAACAACCTAGGTGTGATACCATATCTCATTATGGTGTAGAATATGAGAGTTTTATTTTTTTAATACAATTTGATGAATCTACAATGGGAAAGGATGACTTTACCAGTGTTATCT